>JAODAL010009767.1:0-108817 GCA_025379985.1 Phyllomedusa bahiana | reverse complement strand
GCTTGACTTTTTTTTGACCAAAAACAGCAACAAAAATTTTCAAATTTTTTTTCAATTAAAGTAGAACACTACAAATGAAGTTTTGTGGCCTCCAAAATGCAGAGAGAAAAATAAAAAAGCACCTCCCTAAAAAGGGCAAGAAACATTGATAAAAGCCTGAGTTTCCCTTTAAAAGCCAGGGGGGGTTTTTAGCTTTTTTGACCAAAAAAACATGCGAACTAAAAAACCCTCAAAATTTTTTTTTCTATATTGTAGATACTAAAATGCTTTTTTGGAATTTCCATGGTTTTAAATTTTTTAAATTTTGAGCACATTTGAGTGACATGTCAAAAAGGGGCCCCCCCAACGCCGTTTTAAGGTGCATTAAAGAGTGTATATGCGCCCGAATGTATGAACCTTAAAAAATTGGGTGTCTGGTCTCCTTGCTAGAAAAACTGATGCGCCTACTCTCTCCGCATAGCATAATGAGGCATAGAAAATTTTTTTGCTAGAAATTTTTCATCGCCACTTTGATGCATTCAAATGTGTTGTGCCTGGGTGAAAAGCCTATTTTTGGGTGTCAACAGTTATAGTTTTCTAGGAAAGGGGGGTCAACAGTTTTTTGGGAGCAAATTACACCAAAAAAATGATGCAGCCCTAATGGGTTTTTTATACTTTTTTTATCGCCCCAATATTCTACTACACTATTTTAAATACATAGCAATACATTGCTATATTGCTATGTTTTATACTGTACTTGTGACAGGGGCCTATTATATTCTAATAGGCTACTGAATATGGAAAACCCAGAGCCCATTATTTTTCCCTTGGCTGCCATGACAACCTAAAGCAACCCCAGATCACCTTACAGGGGTGCCCATGGGTAACAGAGGGAGCCCCCTCTCCAGAAGCATAACTTGAAGTTCCTGGGCCCTAGAGCAAAAAGTGAAATGGGGCTCCCCAGCTACCATGTTATTTAAATTTCTGGGTCTTCTTATAGGGGCAGAAGGGGCTTTGGGCTCCCCCCATTGCAGGGCCCCTGTACAATCTCCTAATATTCGCTAAAAACCCCTAACCCCTTCCTAAAACCACCTAATGCCACAAACCCAACTGCATCCCCTTTATCCCAAACAGCCTCCATTCCCTCCTGCATGGGAACAGGGGTTTCCCGCGGGGCCCCGGGATACGGGTAGGAGGGTACCCAATCACCCCCCCCCGCCGCCCAAAGGGCGCAGTCAGGGGCCCCGAACCTCAGGGGCCCCGGGGCACTGCAATGGGCCCGGGAGGCCGTCGGCCTCTTTAGCTGATGTGCGTCCGCGGGACGCACATACAACGAGGGCTTCGTGAAGCAGAAGCGAGGCTCCCTGCTCCACGACATTTTCGCTCGTCCCCGGGGGGGGACGCAGGCCGACCAGTGGGGCTGCCGAGCCCTCATCCTTTGGGACCCCCGCGGCCCCGCGCTGCTCAGCTGGACAGCTCATAAAGTGAGTCTTTTTGAGACGCTTGCCCCCCTCCTCGGCGCCAGCCCGTCATAGGTTTTTGCGCCCGAGGAGCTGCCGGAGGAGCACGCGGCAGGAAAAGTAGACAAAAGAAGAGGAGCGCGCGCCCGGGAAGCAGGTAAGGTGAGTATTCATGTTATTATTTTTACCTGCCGAGTGCCCCATTATATACCTCCCTTTCTAAGGGGCAATACTTAACCTGCCTGACTGAGGGGGCATTAACCTTTAACTGCAGGGACCATATACCTATAATTAAGGAGTTACTGGAAATTGGGGATTCTAAGATATTTGTGCCAAAATCCTCAGGGACGAGTATTTGGTTTGGGAGAAATCAGCGAGAAGGTGGAACCGGATGGAGAAGAAAAGGGAAAGTGAACGACGCTGATCAGAAATATGTCTCCGGGGAGTCACTAAATGTAACGCAGTGAAATCACTTATTGTCCGAGCGCTACATACAACTTATCTACCACTACTGGTCACTGTTGGCGGGGGTATATGAAATCAGAGCCTGTGTACAGCTATAGCCATGGGGGGGTCGGTTTGGGTCAGGGTCGGCGGATTTTGAGCCTTAAAGTAGAAAATATTTAGGGTCTTGGGTTTTGTTGGGGGGTTTTTAGTAACAATGATGCGTCTGGTAGATTTGCTCCATGTATCGGTGGATTATTTGGTGACTGAGGGGAGCGATTTTGAAAACGCAAATTTGTCAGGGCTGATTTGTCATTGTGCGGTGACTGCTGAGGAGATGGACAGGAGCTATGTGGAATGTGCAGAAAATTAGTGACAGGACCTGGCCGAGGCAGAAAATTTAGTGTGGGGGGGAAATTTTTTTTTGGGGATGGGGGGGGGGGGGGGCGCCATTACTGTATTTTTGCCTAGGGCACCAAAATGCCTTGTCCCGGCCCTGGTTCCCAGGGGACAGGCCAACCCTTCTGGAACTCTGGGAAAGTTGGCAAGTTTGCAGGGCCAGCAAAAATGTGCCAACCAGGGCAGACCACGGCCCTCAACCCTGGCACTCTCTCTGCTAAGCTACTGGCAGGGGAAAAGGTCAATTGAATCTTTGTTTTTAAATTTCTAACGGGGAAAAAATTTGTTTTTCCATTAATTAATATGATTATTTGTGAGCGCCATTAATTCCAGGGCGTTGCACAATTTTCACACCATTTAATAAAGGAACATAAAGCCGGGCCACTGACATATCTGCCCTTCTTCAAAACTGGCTGGTGTGACCCGTGCCTTATTCATCTGCTTACCTTAGTTTCTGTCTGTGCTTTGACCTACAGTCCTTGACAGAAGTTCTGTCACTTATCCATGTTGTGGAAACCAAAGCTTATAACCTGACTTAAAATTCATCCATTGGTTTTAGAAAAAAACCCTATGAAAGCTTGGGCCCTCCCAAATGGTTTTTTTTTAACGAAAATAAATTTTTTTTCACTGCTGAAATATTGATCTTTAAGGGAAAACGAAAGATCGATTTTGGGAAGACAAAAGTTTTGTCGCCCACAGAAAATAAAGTAAAAAACCACAAATTTTTTCCCTTCAAATACAAAGATATGTTTTATAACATTGGGAATGAAGTTTGGCGCTCTTTAGGGCCAAAAAAATTTTGGTGACCCATGAGCTTGAAGGACGCATCCAGCCTTTTTTCCAAAGAACATTTTAAAAATGAAGACACGAAAACAAAAAAATCAATCACATCCTCCCCGATTCATCAAGTTTTTTGGTTTTGCTTTCCCAATTCCCTTTTAAACCACCTCAAAAAGGGCCAATATTTCAATCTGGTATGGGTGGCAAGGTCCTGGACACCTCAGCGTACTGGGGGCCCTCCCTGGGCACCCCCGGGGGACTGGGGTCCATCCTGGAGCACCTCATGTCTGGGAAGGGTGGCCAGTCCTTGAGCACCTCATGTTGGTGACTGGGGGGCCTTCCCGGAGCACCTTGACTTCTTTGCCTTAGGAACTTTGAGAGAATGGATGTATAGATGGACACCAACCGCGCAAAAAAAATTTTCCCCTTTTTTGATAGGGAATTAAAGGTAGCTAATACTTCTTGATTTTTGGGTATTGATATTGCCTTCCACCTTGCAAATGTTTGCACACCCCAACTGAATGTAACCCCAGACCATGATCTTTCCACCCAAAATTAACTGTTTCTGGGTGTACTTGGATCCATATGGCTCCTTTTTGGGGGTTTCCCGAAAATTGCACAGCTGTGGTGTAATTCAAATTTAAGAAAACATTGAAAATCCACCTTCTTCACTTTTCTAGCATCCATTCGTTGACAGGGGGGGCCTTGGCAAATGCCCCAGGTTTTTTTTTAAATTTCCTTTTTATTAATGTGGCTTCTGGGCACGGGGTTCGACCTGGAGGCCATTTTAATAGAATCCTACAAAAATTTCAGTTGACCAGGGGCTTTAGGTGACCAGGCCTGTTGGAGCGCGGAAGTGGAAGAGGGCGGTTTTTTTTTCAACCAACAAATGCCCCCGAGCAAAAGCTTTTCAGGACGCGGACCCGGGGTTGCAAAAACATTCCGCCTTCAAATCCTTTTTTTTCTTGTACTTTACCTAAACATTAAAGTGCAGCCACCTCCCAGTGATCTCTCTTCAGCCCCTTTAAACAAGGGTTTTGGTCGCAGGGGGTTTTTTGGCATGTTGCAGAGGTCAAGTTGCAGTTCAAGTGAAGGGCTGGGGGGTGGAGTTCTTTTATACCGCCTATAATTAACCAATAAATTTGTGAGCACAGGTGAGGCTGTAAAATAGGATTGGGTGCATTTAGACAAGGCGCAAAACTTTTGTCTTTCCAAAAATCTGACCTATTTCCTTACATGCAGCTAATTTATTTTTGAAAAAAAAAATCTTTGGGAGGGTTTCAGCTTTCTGAGTCAAATTTTAAAACCCAAGGATGAATTTGAAGTCAGGTTATAAGCTTTGGTTTCCACAACATGGATAAGCGACAGAACTTCTGTCAGGGACTGTGGATGTCTTTCTTACAAGCAACTAGACAGAGATGGACAAGAAAGTCCAAGCATCGACTCTAGAGAAAGTGTCTGCAACGTTAATCAAATGATTTGTCCTCTGATGAAGGTATGGACCGTCCAATGCATTTGTAACAGGTTTTTTTTTACTAAGGTACATACTTATTGCATATGGACTTAGAGGCATTTGTCAGATTTGGTTTTACAGGCGGTTTGCAGGCAGAACGAGTCCAAATCATACTTTTTAGTTTTGGACTGGATCCGCATTAAAAGCCACATACAATACATGTACAAATTTTTTTGGGGTGAGTATTGCATGCAGATTTTAGCCATCCGCATTGACATCAATAGTAAATTTCCACATGTCTTCTGCATGGAATACGACCAAAGAATGAGCATGCTTTTTTAAAAACCAACAATACGCATCGTATGAGCTACAACCTGCATTTTCCATTCAGGTCAGTGGCAATCATTTTCTTTCAGCTTTCAATGAGGATTTCTAGACGGAATCCGCATGGAATCCAACTAGAAATCCTCATTGTGTGGACAGAGCTTAAAGGGGATTTGCCAAGTAGGCACTAACCAGCTCCTGTCAGCACAAGAGCAGCTGAGTCATGAAGCTGCAGGGGAGAGAGGGAGGGGGTGAGTGAGGAGTGAGGAAGCCAAGGGAGCGTCTCAAAACTTAAGTGAAATAATAAACAGTACAAGAGTGGATTCTCAATACAGCAAGACAGCCTCAGACTGCACTGTGTACCCGGTGCCTTAAAAGCTCATTCATTTTGCCTGACATCAGATAAGAAGTGTTTCACGCAAGCGCGGCCTGTCAGCTCCTGGGTCGTGACTAGGGAAAGCTTTGAGGTAACCAAGGGGGACTGAGCAATGCTGTAGCTCCCAAAGTTTTCACTTTTTGTAATCACATAGATAAAGAAAAGTCATTAACTACCAATTATGGAGGTTCCCACGTCAACATTACATGGTGGCAAAACCCCTTTAAGGCTTGGTTCACACTAGGTTTTGCAGAAACAGTTCCAAAACCCAGAAGAGGGACATGCCTTTCTATAATACTTTCTCTCTCTCTCTCTGTAGGTTTCATTCCTGTTTTTAGCTTACAAATAGTGATTAAAAATATGATCAAAAAACAGTGTGTGAACCAGCTGAGAAGTCTCTTACAATCCCTGGGATTAGATATCTAATTTGAAAATTTCTCTGTGTCTAAATGAGAAATCTTTTTGGACCCTTGTCATTCAGATGACCCTTAAAAAAATCTATAATAAAAAGGAAAGATGAATTGCATTGCCTGCAGACAGCTATAAATGATTCTATTACAGCTGAGAAACAAGTACAATACATAAACCTAAAATGTGAAAGACTGTTTTATACTTTTGTCTCCAAAGGCAACGTTTTTCTTGGTCATCCTGTCATAGATAAATGGATCACACACGGCCCAGACAAAAAACTTAAAGGAGTGATTTCACAGTGGTTTCACAGAACCTACTCTTCACAGTCAACTTCAGTCTCCCAATTGGTGTTCAGGCTGAGGGCTGTTCTACAGCTTCAGGGTCCCACTTCCTGTTCAGGCTGTGGGTGGTTCTACAGCTTCAGGCTCCCACTTCCTGTTCAGGCTGTGGGTGGTTCTACAGCTGCAGGCTCCCAATTCCTGTTCAGGCAGTGGGCAGTTCAACAACTTCAGGCTCCCACTTCCTGTCCAGACTGTGGGCGGTTCTACAACTTCAGGCTCCCACTTCCTGTTCAGACTGTGGGTGGTTCTACAGCTCCAGGCTCCCACTTCCTGTTCAGGCTGTGGGCGGTTCTACAGCTTCAGGTTCCCAATTCCTATTCAGGCTGTGAGCGGTTCTACAGCTTCAGGCTCCCACTTCCTGTTCAGGCTGTGGGCGGTTCTACAGCTTCAGGCACCCACTTCCTAATCAGGCTGTGAGCAGTTTCTACAGCTTCAGGGTCCCACTTCCTGTTCAGGCTGTGGGCGGTTCTACAGCTTCAGGCTCCCACTTCCTATTCAGGCTGTGAGTGGTTCTACAGCTTCAGGCTCCCACTTCCTGTTCAGGCTGTGGGCACCTATTGGGTTACAAATAACAGTGTGTAACTGGATTAAAAACTCTCTATAGGATTGCACTTAGAGAGTGGTGGTAATGAGGCGGAAACCTCCTATCCCAGGTGCCTAACCCTTTGATTGCCGCGGTCCGTGACCGCGGCATAATCAAAGGGCCAGGCCCGGACTGCCCATAGGGCAAACTGGACATTTGCCCGGCGGGCCGCTGGGGTGCGGGCCGCAGGGCCGGTTCGGATCGCCCGCCGAGGGAACCAGTGTTTCCCCCCGGCGGGCCCCGAGTCCCGGCGCCTGTCTGTGGCGCTCTACAGGGGCCGCAATGGTTGCATCAGCGACCGGACCCCTGTGGCAGCCACCGACCCAGCAAAGCAGCCATAACGGCCGCCGCCTGCCCCCCGCGGTTCAAGCAGCAGCCGAGGCTGAACAACTGGGAACGTCTGATCCCGTCTGTTCAGCTCCCAGGAGGCCGCGGGGCAGGCGCGCGATTTGATGATGTCATCGTGCGCCCGCTCCGTGGCCCTGCAGTCTGCTGCCGGCGGCCGCTCCGGGCGAAGACAGAAGAGGATGCATAGACCTCAGGTAAGTATTGTTTTTATTTTTTTTTAAAACTACCAGCCCTGGCTACCTATATACCAGCCCTGTCTGCCCATATGCTGCCCTGGCTACCTATATACAAGCCCTGTCTGCCCATATGCTGACCTGGCTACCTATATACAAGCCCTGTCTGCCCATATGCTGCCCTGGCTACCTATATTCCAGCCCTGTCTGCCCATATGCTGCCCTGGCTACCTATATACTAGCCCTGTCTGCCCATACGCTGCCCTGGCTACCTATATACCAGCCCTGGATACCTATATACCAGCCCTGTCTGCCCATATGCTGCCCTGGCTACCTATATACCAGCCCTGGCTACCTATATACCAGCCCTGTCTGCCCATATGCTGCCCTGGCTACCTATATACCAGCCCTGTCTGCCCATATGCTGCCCTGGCTACCTATATACCAGCCCTGTCTGCCCATATGCTGCCCTGGCTATCTATATACCAGCCCTGGCTACCTATATACCAGCCCTGTCTGCCCATATGCTGCCCTGGCTACCTATATACCAGCCCTGTCTGCCCATATGCTGCCCTGGCTACCTATATACCAGCCCTGGCTACCTATATACCAGCCCTGTCTGCCCATATACTGCCCTGTCTACCTATATGCTGCTCTGTCTACCTAGATACCAGCCCTGTCTGCCCATATACTGCCCTGTCTACCTATATACCTGCCCTGGCTACCTATATACTGCTCTGTCTACCTATATACCAGCCCTGGCTACCGATATACTGCCCTGTCTGCCTATATACCTGCCCTGTCTGCCTATATACTGCCCCTGTCTCCCTATAAGTGGCCCTGTCTATATACTGGCCCTGCCTGCCTATAAATGGCCCTATCTGCCTATACACTGGCCCTGCCTGCCTATTAGTGGCCCTGCCTGCCTATTAGTGGCCCTGCCTGCCGAGCTGGCTAATTACTTGCCCTGACTGCCTACATACTTGCCCTGACTGCCTACATACTGGCCCTGCCTACATACTGGCCCTAGCTGGCTAATTACTGGCCCTACCTGGCTAGTTACTGTGGGCAGCCCCAGCTACCTGGCTAGTTACTGGGGGCAGCCCCAGCTACCTGGCTAGTTACTGGGGGCCAATTACAGGGGTAGGCCCTGTCTACCTACTAAATTAATGGAGGAAGGCCCTGTTTACCTACCGAATGGGGGTCTACCTATTTACTTGCCACTTATCTGACATTTTTAATTTCTAATTTTTAGGGTCTAACATACGCTGTTTGGGGAATTGATAGGAAAGTGCTGGAAAAAGAGAGGAGTCTAAGATGTATTTGTGGTAAATTCTACAGGGACAAGTAGTGACCGGGAGAAGAAGACATTGCATGCTGTACCGGACAGAGAAAGAAATGGAAGGGAACGACTCATCAGAGAAGATGTCATGGAGGTTTGGGCCAGAAGAAGAAAAGGAGAAGAGAACAACTCCCATCAGAGATGACGTCTCCTGTGAGTCCCTGCTGTCAGGGGTCATTTTACTTCTATCAGTGCTGTATTCATGTGATGGTGACCTGACTACTGGGGGTGTGATTGGTTGTAGGTTATGTTGGTGCTTATGTGGTGTCAGTGTGGGCTTGTCCCTGATTGTAAAGCTAGTGCACACCTGACTCTGTGATGAGGGGTTTCTCTGCACCACTGTTTCTTTCTTGCTTGTGTGTAGGGGGCTCTCACACGGAGCGGTTTTGGTGCATTTTTTGATGCGTTTTTTTGTGCAGAAATGTACAGCATTAACTGCTCTGCCTTTCTGCACAAAAACGCACCAACTGGACCCACAATTTTGAAGGTGAATTATGAAAGGAGTCCAGAACCCGAGCCATGGTTGCCGCAAGATAGTATGAGTGAAAGTCTGGTCGGGCTAATCCTCCCTCTGCTTTAGGCCTCGTGAGGATGGAGTATGCTACTCTGGGACGTTTCTGGGCCCATACAAAGTCCGTAATCAGTGCCCTGAGGGCAGTAAAGAAGGACTTTGGGAGTACAATAGGAATATTTTGGAACAAGTACAGAAGGCGAGGGAGGACGTTCATTTTAACAATGATGCGTCCTATCCAACCGAAGTCTCTCCTATCCCACTTCAGGAGGTCACCGCTAATTTTAGTGAGGATTGGTGCAAAGTTTAGTTCAAAAATCTTATCCAATTTAGCGGGGATATGTATTCCCAGGTATTTGAAGGAAGAGGTGGACCAAGAGAAGGGGAAGGAGGACCACAGCTGTCTCAATGGGCCCTCTGCAATGTTCAGACTTAGGGCTATACTTTTGGTCATGTTAATCTTATGTTGGCTAATATCGCCAAATTGCTGGAGAACTCTAAGTACTGCTGGCATTGACTCCATGGGCTCAGTGAGATATAACAGCAAGTCGTCGGCGAACGCTGAGCCCTTAACCGGTTGACTAGCAATGTGGATACCCCGGATAGAGTTGTCCGCTCTTATAGCTTGCATAAGGTGCTCTATTACTAGGATTTAGAGTAGGGGGGACAAAGGACATCACTGCGTGGTGCCATTACTGATTTAGAAAGGGGGAGAGTGCTCGCCATTGACTCGAATTTGCGCGCGTGGCGCCTGGTAGAGAGCTGTTATGCGATTCATCATCGCCGGTCCCAAGCCCAGATGCTCCAGTACCCCCCATAAGAACGTCCAGTCCACTCGGTCGAACGTCTTTTCGGCGTATAGGGATATCATGACGCAGGGGAGTTTGGATGCGTGGATATGTTTAAGTAGAGAAAATGTTTTAAGGGTATTATCCCTCGCCTCCCTGGAAGGAACAAACCCTGCCTGATCCAGATGGATGAGCGAGTTCAAAAAGGGACTAAGACGTAAGGCAATCAGTTTCGCAAAGAGCTTAGCGTCGGTGTTTATGAGAGAAATAGGTCGATAGCTAGGACATAGGGTAGGGTCTTTACCCTCTTTGGGGATAACTGTTATAAATGCCTGCAGAAATGCTGGATCGAACCGATTGCCTTTGGATACATCATTAAAAGAGTCCAACAGGGGAAACGTGAGATCCTCGGCTAAGATTTTATAAAAAGCGGCTGTATATCCATCTGGACCTGGGCTCTTCCCCGTAGGTAGGGCAGAAATCGCTCTTTTAAGCTCGTCCAGGCCAAAAGGTTCCTCCAAAGAGGCGAGGGATTGAGGGTCCAAAGGAGGTAGGGCGGTTTTGGAAAGGAACTGATGTAAGACCGCTTGGGGGTCCAGGTTCCCAGCCGCGCTCCCCGGGGGGGTGGGGGGGATTATAGAGGCCAGTGTAGTATACATGAAATTCTTTCAAGATTTCTCTGGTGGGGTGAACCAGGCGGCCATTTGAGTTTTTGATAGAGGGGATGAACAGGGAGGCTCTTTTATCACGCAAGGCACGGGCCAAACATTTGCCTGGCTTATCACTCCAGGCGTAGAAGGAGATATAGCATAGTTGGCGATAGCGTTTATGCTTGTGGTTCATCAACTGCAGTATTTCATGACGAGTGTGTGTCAGGTCCCTCAGATCCGACTCCCGGCCTGCCGACTTGTGTCGCCTCAAGACAGTGCAATTTCCGCATGAGGGAGCAAAGCTTATGCGATCTTTCCCTTTTGAGCCTAGCGCCATGTTTATAAAAAGGACACCAGTAGGCCCCTTTTTGAGAGCTTCCCATTTAATCTGGAAGGAGTGGGGTCAGCAGAATGCACTGAAACGAAAGAGGCCACTGAATCTTTCAAGTCTGCAAGACAGACCGAGTCGGACAAAAGGGACTCATTTAACTTCCAAGAGAAGGGGGGTTTGCTGAAGTTTGGAAGCACAAAGTCGCAGTGAACCGGGGCATGATCAGAGTGGAGGATGTTGCCGATGAAGGCGTGGGAAACATGTGGAAGCAAGGAGTGGGAGGGGAAAATGTAATCTATTCTACTATAGGACTTGTGTGGGTGTGAGAAAAATGTATAATCCTTCTCGCTAGGGTGAAGGAGGCGCCAAACATCCACCAGTTGCATGTCATGCAGCCATTTACGGATCCTGCCCAAGGAGTTAGCCAACATAAAGGATCGACCACTCGAGGTGTCTAGCACCGGGTTTAGGGCCAGGTTGAGGTCCCCGCAGAGGATCAGTTGTCCTTGGGCAAAACCCGTAAGGATGTCCAAGGTTTTGGAGAGAAGAGGGGAGGCCAGTATTAGGTGCATAAATATTAGCGACCGTGTAGATGCGTCCTTGAATGGAGCACTTGATAAACAGGTACCGGGCGTCAGTATCTGGATTACATCTAGGATCTGAACCGGTAACGACTTGTGGAAAAAAATCGCGACCCCCTTGGTCCTGGCAAGCGCGTTACTACTGTGGTACCAGGCAGGGAAGTACCTGTTGCGGAAGGCCTGTATATGTGTGCTCAATAGATGGGTCTCCTGTATGCAAACAATACGAGACCGCTGCTTGTGGAGGTGATACAGAATTTGTGAGCGTTTCTCGGGCAAGTTGAATCCCTTGACGTTAAGGGACGTAACCCTAATGCTAGCCATTGGGGAGTGAGAAAACCGCTCTGGGAAGACAAAGCCCGAGAAAGGCCCACAAAGACAGGCTAGAGACCGGCCCAACACAGTGAATAGACATAAAACAATTCAACCATGTCAAAGAAAAAGGCCTATAATACCGAGGCCAATACAAAGCATTAAGCAGAAATACGACTGCGAAGGCCAGAAGAATGTTTTTAACTGGCTAGTAGTCCCGGGGTGCGGACGTAGCGGCAATACAAAGTATTGGATACATATAGTGAGGGTTTCGTACCAGCACTGAACCTGGAGGCGCCAGGGAAAATGTTTGGTACAGTAGAAATTCTGAGAACTGGGGGGGAAGGGCCCCAACACTGCCAATAGAGTGCGTGCCAACGGACCGTACCTCCCCAGCCCCCATACAATATGAACAAGCAACAGTAGTTAAGGAGCAATAAATAACATCCTGAGCTATCATGATATAAGAACAGAAGTCGTGAAGCTCATAGAGCAACCCGAAATAGTATAGAGACACTAATACAAAGGCACTGGTAGAGAGTATGTACCTCCAGAATAAGGTCTCCTCTCCTGGGCCCTGAATCCCAGGTCCAAGAAGTCAAGAAGATAGAGTCAAGTTCGTCAATAGAAGTCGAATCCGAAGCCTCGGCAAGGAAGTTGAGAGTTCAGCGGTGGGGTGGTCTCTTTGATGGAGAGGACGCCGGGCTGCTTGGTCTGCGTCTAGAACGCTGAGGTCGCGGTGCAGCTGCATCCAGAGGGCGAGGGGCGTTGAGGCGCCATCAGGTTCTGAGCAGGGGCAGGGTCCTGTGTCAGCACTTCCTCCCAATCTGGCAGGGTTAAATGAGGAAGGTTTAGAGCAGCGAGGAAGGCCGGGATTTTCGGGGAGAGCGAAAAGATAGGGGACTTGTCCCCATGACGGACCGGGAAACAGAAGGAAAGCCCCAACGATAGGAGATGCCCCTTTCCTGTAGAATGGCCAGTAGCGTTTTAACAAAAGGCTCGGAGCCGCGGGTCCTTTGAGAGGTCAGGAAAAAAGTCCAATTGCATGTCGCCAAGTGTAACATTGCTCATGAGCCTCGCCTTCCTCATAATCTCCTCCTTCAACGTGTATTTATGTATTCTGCAAATAACGTCTCTAGGTCGGTCAGGGTCTTGGCTCTGCGGACGAAGCGCTCTGTGTGCGCGGTCGAATTCGATTGTCACTCCTTCCGGCCTGCCCAGAACATAGTTAAAGGCCTTTGTGAGGGTCGGTATCAGCTCGCCCGTTGTTACAGACTCCGGCACGCCCTTTTTTAAATATTGTTTCGTCTGCTGCGGTTCTCCAGGTCTCGATGTGGTTCCTACTAGGCTAAACAAAACGATTCGGGTTGTTCCGCCACCCGAGGCCTTAAGGCCGTGATAAGCAGAGTCTGTAGATGTTTGATGATTTTCCCCCTGTTGAACCCTCTCTTGCAGGACTGTGATGTCACCCCTGCACGGGTTGGAGATCTTGTTTCCAGGCATGGTGCAGATTTGCGCCATCTTTTGAATTCACTCTTAGTGGGGATAGAGAAAGAAGCGCTCTGAGCTCAGGTGGGCGGCTGGGTTGAATGACTTCCTCAGGAGGGAGCAGGTCCACAATCCCAGGGTCAAGCCCAGTAGCTGTAGCGGGCGGCCTAGAAGACTGGTCTGGAGGCGGTTTATCAGGGTTATCTCCCCAGGATGGAGAGGCCGGGTTAGAGCGCCATTGTGCTGCATTTTGTAGCGAGGAGCAGGACATAGCAGTGTCCCTATCATCAGTGGCTGGCAAAGTCCCATGTCTGTGAGGCGCCTGAGGAGGCAAAGGGGTGCCGGGTATTGCAAGTCCCTTCTGTGGGGCATCAGGGCAGACCTGAGGAGGAGGGACCAGAGGGCCCAGAGGCACTTGGAATGTCTCAATCAGAGGAGAGGGCCTCTTGGTGCTAGGACCCAGCTCGGGGGCCAGGGGGCTCCTCTTTATGATGTCCGAGCAGGGCATTGCCCCTCATGCTGTCCAGCCCGGGAGCTCAGCTTTCACCCGCCCACAAGCCAGGGGGGGCAAGAGAGAGGGGAAAGGAGGCCCTCTTTGTGGCCTGGGGGGAATCGAGCCTGGCTCCGGCAGATGAGCATGCCCCTCCACAATGTCCTGGGCGCCCCCGTTTTCAACATGACTCCTTTCCCCCCTTTCTATCACGGTCGCAGGGGCCGAGGACGGGGTCGGAGAGGCAGGGTGTTGGGGAGGGCACGTACGGCAGTTCTCCGCGCGGGCTCCTCCGTGTCTCCGGGTGCGCCCGGGGGTAGTCACCCACATGAGAGAAGCCGCAGCGGGAAAAAGACGCGGCGCCTCTCTCCTGCCCCCGTCTTGCAAAGGCGCGCCCGCTGTTTGGATGTCTGGGTCCCACGGAGCGAAGGGCCAGAGGAGGAAGGCGGGATGGCTGGTAGGAGACGCTGCTGGTGGGTTGATCTCTTCTGTGGCCGGACATGGTCTCCCGCAGCCTGTGCAGAAGCTGCGGTGTTTTAGCGCGTTCTTCCCTCTGGCTCCGGCGGGCAAGATGGCAGCTCCGGGGTGGATGCGCGGGAGGACGGTGAGTCGTCGGGGGTGGTGAAAAAAGTTGGATAGGGGGCCCCTCACTGGGTTTCCTGGTGCTTTAGGGTCCTGGGAGCTCTTTTAGAGCGTCTTTTGCTCATTTCTGGAAGCTGCAAGGGCTGGTTTTCTGTAGTCCCTGACGGAGCCCCACTACTGCACGTACATCTTCTCACATAGCTGGCCACGCCCCCCAAGGGACATTTTTTTTTTAAGCGGATATTGTATATGGGCTGGTGGGGGCTTAGTGCCAGGGCTGATTTTTATTCCCAGTCGGCCTGCAAAAGGGCATTCCCTGCTTCATCAGGTGATCGGGACTCCCGGTGACCCGATGGAGCCCAAGGAAAGTCTGTACAGTCAGCCCTGGAGACCTAGAGCTTGTCTGTATAACAAGCCTGCAGTCAGGGCCCACTGTGTGCTGTCCAGACTGCATATATTGCACAAAAAAAAATACACATATTAGGCATCTACAATAACAACCTGTAGAATCCATGTAACTGGTTATTTAGTGTGAAATGTGAATGGTGTAAAAAATAAAAAAAAAAAAAAAAATTCTGCAGTAATTTTTTTGTAAACTTAAGCTATACCCCCCAAAATAAAACTTCTCCCGCATAAAACAAATCCTTAGACAATAGCATCACTTAACCCCTTAAGCCGAACATCTGAAAAGTAGTTAATGACCAGAACATTTTTTTAGTTTTTGCCTCCTTGCGTTTCAACAGTTGTAACTTTTTTATTTTTTTCAATGACGCAGTTATTTGTGCCTCTTTTATTCGGGGCAAGTTGTACTTTATGGGGGAATAGTTTAATATCACTTATAAATAATTGCAGTTTTTATTTAAATTTAAATTTTTTTTTTTAACAAACACCCCTTCAATTTCACACTTAATTAAATTGTTAGATTAATTCTACAGGTTTATTACGGTCGTGTGGATACCTAATAATGTGTAGTTTTTTTTTGTGTGTGTAATATATGCCACAATTATTTTTTATTTAAATAATTTATTTTTATTTATTATTTATTTTTTTATCATTTTTTTTTTTTTTTTAAATCCCATGAAGGGAGAACTGTTTTTTGATTTTTTTTTTTACACTTAATGTATTAGCATATTTAAATATCAAATATGTTATAATCTGTGTCAGTTTTGACACAGGCAGTGATAAAGGGCAGCACACAGTCTGCCCCGTTCACTGGCTTGCTACACAGACAGCTCTGGGGTACTCTAGGTCCCCAGGGCTGGCTGTGCAGCCGTTTCCCCGGGTCTTGTTGGGTCACGGGCGTTCCGATCACCGGGACAGAGCAGGGAAACCCTTTGATTGCGCTGCGGTGACGATACGCAGCAATCAAAGTGTTAAATCACCGGGTCTCGGAGGTTACCTCCACTCCTCGTTGCTCGTAGGAGATGCTGTGGGATCAGGGCTGTGTAGTACAGCCCTAATATGAGCGCTGCTGCGGCACCGGGCGCCGCAAACTCCGATGTCTGCAGCGACGCCAAAAGTCGGTGGGCGGTCGTTAAGGAGTTAAAAGATAAAAAAGTTATGACTGTTAAAAATCAAGGAGGGATTATGGGTAGAGATATGGGGACTATGGAGTGATAGGTGGAGGTGAGGAGTTATGGGGCTGTATTTTGTGTCGCCACTAGGTTGCATAATACATGGCAGGGGCAGGAGAGAAGTTACAGGCCACAGATTACTGGCAAAATCCTCTGGGGAGAGACAGAGGAACAGCCCCCTGGAGACTGTGCTACGGCTGTGGCTTGTACCCCCCAGGATCATATTGTGTGGCCTCTGCCATAGCCTTCAGAGGGCTTAGGGAGTGGAATTTAGTACTAACGTGTATTTTTTACGGTTTCCGTTTTTCCACAGGTTTCCTACTTTGGACTACGTTGAATTCTTTGGAATACGTCGGACCAGCATTGGATGCATTTCTTTAATAAAATGGTCAACAAGGGAGTGTTTATCTAAATAAAGTGTTTTTTTCTGTTGTGTCTGGTTTTTTTCCCCAGTGTTGGTAGTAAAGGCGTCTGACAGACACCTCTCCATTAGTATCACTGGGGCTTGGTGTCAGCCGCCACTGTTTCTTTTTACCCAAGGCTGCCGCTAATCCCCTCTCACTTTTACCCCGCAAACTTAAGAAATAGAGAATGTTTGGATTTTTATTACATTACTAAAACATAACAAAAACCCTACATATTTGGTATAAGGCCCCGTTCACACGGCTTATTTGCCGACGGATTGGCGCTGTATTCCGCGCCGGATTTGCGCTTCAGTACGGCGCCAATCCGCGGCAGCAATTACGGTAATCCACTGCTCTCATAGAGAACAGTGGATTCCGTCGCTCCTCCCCGCTCGGCGAATCCGCCGCGGGGGGAGAAAGTGACATGAACATTATTTACGGTGTGTACGCGCCGTAAACAATGCATTGTCTATGGGGCCGGAAGCGGCGCCCCCGCCGCGCTCCGGCCCCGCCCCCGTCCCGCCTTTTTTCACAGCGGATTTGTGAGCTCAATACGGCTCACAAATCCGTCGGGAATAAGCCGTGTGAACACGGCCTAACTCTAATCATATCGACGTGCAAAATACCGATAATACATTAATTACCGTATATACTCGAGTATAAGCTGAGGCACCTACTTTTGCCACAAAAACCGGGAAAGCTTATTGACTCGAGTATTAGCCTAGGGTGGGAAACGCAGCGGCTACTGGTAAATTTTTAAAATAAAAACAGATACCAATAATATTACATAGGCAGTTTAATGTCCCCCATTTTCAGGTATAGGCAGTTTAATGTCCCATAGCAGAATATAGGCAGTTTAATGTCCCCCATAGGCTGGTTTTAGGCAGTTTAAAAGTCCCCCATCTTTTGGCAGAATAGGCATTTTAATTTTCCCCATAGGCGGTATAGGCAGTTTAATGTTTCCCCCTAGGCAGGAACATGATAGGCAGGTTTTAATTTTCCCCATAGGCTGGTTTTAGGCAGGTATTATGTCCCTGGCAGGCTATAGGCAGGTAATGTATACGGTTTAAGGGGAGGTTATAGGTCCCCCAAGGCAGGTAAAAGTGTCGTTATAGGCTGGTATAGGCAGGTTTTAGGTCCCCTAGGCGGATATAGGCAGGTATAGGTTTCCTCCTAGCAAGGGATAGGCAGGCTATAGGCAGGTATGGGCAGGTATAGGCAGGTAATGGGCAGGGATATGGGGAGGCTATAGGTCCCCCTAGCGGTTTTGGGCAGGGTATAGGCAGGTATGGGAGGCTATAGGCAGGTATAGGCAGGCTATAGGCCCTAGCAGGTATAGAAGGCTTATAGGCAGGTTAAGGTAAAGGTTTTAAAACAAAAAAAACACTTACCTCGATCCCCACTGCTCCGTTCCCCCCCCTCCCCCCCGCTTTCCCGTCCCGCGACCCCATTTGGAAAGGGGAGGCCGCGCACGCTCGCTCTCTGCTCCGCAGGGGTAAATCTTCACTTGTGTGCGCTCTGGAGGAGTCGCATGTAGGGGAAGAGATCGCTGACAGCGTCTGGGCCACCGCAGCTCCTCGGCAATCAGTTATACGCGCTCCTTGAGGTTCGCCTATAACGAAGGTCCCTGTCGGCACTCGGGCCATCGCAGCGCCTAAAGGGGCCGACAGTGATTTCGAGTATAAGCCGAGGTTGCATTTTTCAGCACATTTTTTGTGCTGAAAAACTCGGCTTATACTCGAGTATATACGGTATACCAAAGAGTAAATGCCGTAAAAACCTCCACAAACATGTACGTTTTTTTCACATTTCACCCCACTTAGAATTTTTTTTATTTCTGTTTCACAATATATTCTATGGCACAGTCAATGAGATCATTAAAGAGTACATCTTGTCCTGCAAAATATAAGCCCTCATATGTCTATTTAACAAAATCAAAAAGTTATGGTTCTTGGAAGGCAAGGAGGAAAGAAACAAAGATACATATTATTATGATTGTCAGGAAGGGGTTAATCTTGCACTCGCCTTCACTCAGGTTGCAAACTGAGCCTAAATCCCAGGACAGTCCACACACCCAAAATATACCCTGTCACCACTTTTCAAATAGGAGCAGAGAGGTCCCCATCAATCACACACTACGCTTCAGCCATCTCAGGGTTAAACAGGCACACACATTCCTCTCCAGCAGTCAAGGAGTTAAACACCTTATCAAAGGCTATGGATTCTCTAGAGCAGGGGTCTGCAATGTGGGCTCTCCAGTTGTTGGGAAACTACCTCTCCCATCACGCCCACTGATATAGATTATATAAATGCATGATGGGAGTTGTAGTTTCCCAGCAGCTTGAGAGCCGCACGTTGCAGACCCCTGCCCTAGAGCATACAAAGACCAATCTTATTAAAGTTAGACGGAAGGTACAGTGCATCCAAAAATGCAAAAAACAAAGACAAATAAGATGACAAACATACAAGCAAACACAGTTATAAAGTAAAAGGAAGACATAACAGACAATAAACTTAGGCTGCGGCCACAAGACACTGACAACATTTTGGTCACATTACCGGTATTTTGTCGCTTTTTGAACGTAAAGGTTTCTGACACAGTTTATGGATTCAGTCGTCCCTATTTACATTGAACTGTTTGGCCATGTCCACACTGCACGGGTTTTCGGCCGGTTTTTCAGCCGGTTTGCGGTTTTTCTGACCGCCTGAAAAACCAGCTGAAAATGAGCACAATTGTGCTCTATGGAAAACCCGTGCAGCAGTCCCCACGGCGGCAAAACATTGTGGAAGCACAATCTTCCGTCCGGTTTCCCGACGGAAGATGTGCTTCTCAATGGGAGGGGGGCACTCTTTTCGGCTCATCGCGGAGAAAAGCCGCCCACACACCCCCCCCCCCCCCCCCCGCAGCCGTGGGGACGGGCGCAAAACAGGACAAATACCGGCCGGCAAACCGACCGGTATTTGTCCTGTGCAGTGGGAACGCGCCCTTTATGTTCCGCCCAAAAACGGGGCGAAATAATGAACATGTTCTAAGTTTTTTAGACGGCCAGATTTGCTGGATTTGTGTCTATGGGAATGGTTGACAGTCGGTTTACAGAGTTTTTTCATATCCGGATCCTGACACTTACAATGTAGAGGCTCTTCTGGTGCTAAGGGTAAAGGGGAAAACTGGAACACAGTTTAGATATTGACTGAACCCCCCCAAGACTGGGACATGGTATTTTGGTGCCCCTTCTCCCCAGTGGAAAATTTAGCCCACTCCATTCCTTCTTGCACTCCCTTCCTGCTTGGCACTCCATTCCTTCTTGCACTCCCTTCCTGCTTGGCACTCCATTCCTTCTTTACCCCTTCCTGTTGGCATCCTTTCCCTTCTTGTACCTCCTTTCCCTGCTTGGCACTCCATTCCTTCTTTGCCCCTCTTCCTCCCTTGGCACCCATTCCTTCTTGCACTCCCTTCTGCTTGGGCACTCCACCCCTTCTTGCACCCCCTTTCCCTGCTTGGCACTCCTTCTTCTTGCCCCCCCTTTCCCCGTTTGGGACCCTCCATTCCTTCTTGCACCCCCTTCCTGTTGGCACTCCATTCCTTTTGTACCTTCCTTCCTGCTGGCACTCCATTTCCTTCTTGTACCCCCCCTTTGCTTGGCACTCCTTCCTTTTTGAAACCCTCTTCCTGCTTGGCACTCCTTCCCTTCTTCCCTCCCTTCCTGTTTGGGCACTCCATTCCTTCTTTGACCCTCTTCTGCTTGGCAATACTTTCCTTCTTGCACCCCCTTCCTGCTTGGCACTCCATTTTTTTTGCCCCCTTTTCCTGTTTGGACTCCATTCCTTCTTGCCCCCCCCTTCCTGTTTGGGGCACTCCTTCCTTCTTACCTTTTTGCTTGGCACTCCATTCCTTCTTGCCCCCTTCTGCTTGGCACTCCATTCCTTTTGCACCCCCTTTCCCTGCTTGCACTCCCATTCCTTCTTGCACCCTTTCCTGCTTGGACTCCTTTCCCTTTTGCACTCCCTTTCCTGCTTGGACTCCCCACCCCTTCTTCACCCCTTTCCTGCTTGGCATCCATCCTTCTTGCACCCCTTTCCTGCTTGGCACTCCATTCCTTCTTGCACCCCCCTTCCCTGTTTGGGGCACTCCATTCTTCTTGCACCCCCTTCCTGCTTGGCACTCCTTCCTTCTTGCACCCTTCCTGTTTGGCACTCCCTTTCCCTTCTTGCCCCCCCTTCCTGTTTGGGCACCCCATTCCTTCTTGCACCCCTTCCCTGTTGGCCTCCATTCCTTCTTGCACCCCTTCCTGCTTGCACCCCTTCCCTTCTTTGCCCCCCCTTTCCCTGCTTGGACTCCTTTCCCTTCTTGTACCTCCTTCCTGCTTGGCACTCCATTCCTTCTTTGCACCCTCTTCCTGCTTGGCACTCCATTCCTTCTTGCACCCCCTTCCTGCTTGGCACTCCATTCCTTCTTGTACCTCCTTCCTGCCTTGGCCCACCCCAAATTTCTTCTTTGCACCCTCCTTCCTGCTGGCACTCCCATTCCTTCCTTGCACTCCCTTCTGTTTGGGCCTCCATTCCTTCTTGCCCCCTTTCCTGCTTGGCACTCCATTCCCCTTCTTGCCCCCCTCCTGCTTGGCACTCCATTCCTTCTGTACTCTTCCGGGCTTGGCAACTCCATTCTTCTTGCCACCCTTCCTGCTTGGCCCCTCCATTCTTCTTGCACCCCTTCTGCTTGGCACTCATTCTTCTGCACCCTTTCCTTCTTGGAAATCCTCCTTCCTTGCACACCCTTCCTGCTTGGCACTCATTCCTTTCTTGCACCCCTTCCTGCTTGGCACTCCATTCCTTCTTGCACCCCTTTCCTGCTTGGCACTCCATTCCTTCTTGCACCCCCTTCCTGCTTGGCACTCCATTCCTTCTTGCACCCCCTTCCTGCTTGGCACTCCATTCCTTCTTGCACCCCCTTCCTGCTTGGCACTCCATTCCTTCTTGCACCCCCTTCCTGCTTGGCACTCCATTCCTTCTTGTACCTCTTCCTGCTTGGCACTCCATTCCTTCTTGCACTCCCTTCCTGCTTGGCACTCCATTCCTTCTTTGCACCCCCTTCCTGCTTGGCACTCCATTCCTTCTTGTACCTCCTTCCTGCTTGGCACTCCATTCCTTCTTTGCACCCTCTTCCTGCTTGGCACTCCATTCCTTCTTGCACTCCCTTCCTGCTTGGCACTCCATTCCTTCTTGCACCCCCTTCCTGCTTGGCACTCCATTCCTTCTTGCACCCCTTTCCTGCTTGGCACTCCATTCCTTCTTGCACCCCCTTCCTGCTTGGCACTCCATTCCTTCTTGTACCTCTTCCTGCTTGGCACTCCATTCCTTCTTGCACTCCCTTCCTGCTTGGCACTCCATTCCTTCTTGCACTCCCTTCCTGCTTGGCACTCCATTCCTTCTTGCACCCCCTTCCTGCTTGGCACTCCATTCCTTCTTTGCACCCTCTTCATGCTTGGCACTCCATTCCTTCTTGCACTCCCTTCCTGCTTGGCACTCCATTCCTTCTTGCACCCCATTCCTGCTTGGCACTCCATTCCTTCTTGGACCTCCTTCCTGCTTGGCACTCCATTCCTTCTTGCACCCCTTTCCTGCTTGGCACTCCATTCCTTCTTGCACCCCTTTCCTGCTTGGCACTCCATTCCTTCTTGCACTCCCCTCCTGCTTGGCACCCTTTCCCTTCTTTGCACCCCCTTCCTGCTTGGCACTCCATTCCTTCTTGCACTCCCTTCCTTCTTGCACTCCCTTCCTGCTTGGCACTCCATTTCTTCTTGTGCCCCCTTCCTGCTTGGGATGAAGTGGCGCCATAGGTAGTCACTTACCTTCGTTTACCCATCACCCTTGCCCTGGAAACCCCACACTGTGAACGTTTCTGCCTTGTTCAATCATATTTTTAAAGTTTCAAAATTTCAGTTCAGATTTCTAGAACTGCCCAACAGTTCACTAATTGAGGATTTGTTACATACAAAAGCGGGCACTTGAGCTTCTCAGCTCCTTTCCCGTAATGCCTTGTGATATGCAGATGCTTAGTGGAGGGCAAAAGGCAATTTCAAAACTAAACACGCCTATTATAGTGCTCTCCCCAAGGAGAGATGTTCCCCTTTCTGAGCCACTCATTGCCTCCCACCCAGCCAGCCAGTATCGCTCTGCTCTGCACTGATGAGGGACAAAACATCCTGAAACAGCTGGCTGCAGATGAGTGATACTGGCTTGGCTAATATCCCTTTTGCTTTCTAAAGGGCCGTTCACACGGCTTATTTTGGGCACAGATTACAGCCGTATTGCGTGCTGTACTGCACTGCAGTACGGCTGGAATCCATCCCAGCCATTACGGTAATCCACAGTTCTCATAGAAAGTGACATGTTCATTATCCCGGTGGGATACGCGGCGTGGATAATGAAAGTCTATGGGCCCTGGAGCTGCGCCCCCGCCCCTTATTCAAGCCGTAATTGCGGGCGAAATCAGTCCCGCAATTATGGCTTGAATAAGCCGTGTGAACCGGGCCTAAAGATTCAGTGAGTTGGAAGCAAATTGAGGATTTGTTACATCCAACAGAGGGCGCTTGAGCTTCTCAGCTCCTTTCCCATAATGCCTTGTGATGGACAATAGGTAATAAGAGGGGAGGACCAGAGAAGCCTAATTATCTGTCTCCTGTAACTGAACCTTTGGGATGTGATGAGGGGGATGTTCATGTTGGATACACAGACCCTCATCTTCCCATCCTCTGAAGGGTATTAACAACCCCGGCCCCATGTCAAGAGTGACAGATTGGCAGATAACCTGTTACCCTGCCTCCTCTATAAACCAGGCCTAGGAATTCCTGACCACAGTTTATGATATTTACTTTAGACATGAACCATGATGTGGCCGCTGCAATGATAACAGGATACATTTTATTACAGAAGAGCTTCC
The DNA here is from genome assembly GCA_025379985.1 of Phyllomedusa bahiana. Classification (NCBI taxonomy): domain Eukaryota; kingdom Metazoa; phylum Chordata; class Amphibia; order Anura; family Hylidae; genus Phyllomedusa; species Phyllomedusa bahiana. Next base: position 85,753 of record JAODAL010009767.1, on the reverse strand, counting down.
TGTCCGAAAACTAGGGAAGAAGTAATAATGGGTCATAGATCCTGCCTTTTTTAACCCCTTCCCGACATTTGACGTAAGCGGTTCCCACTAATTTCCATAGATTTACGACAAGACGACCGTGTAGGCCCAATAGCAGAGCTGCGCGATCACGGCAAGGAACCAGCTGTTCGCTAAGGCTGGTGACCTGAGGAATCAGCCAGGACCAGAGTTTACTCCGGGTCACAGCTGATTAACCCTTTAGATGCCACGGTCCATTGCAACCACAGCAGCTAGGGCGAAGACAATAGGGAGGAAAGGAGGGAGCTCCCTCTGGCTTCATCAGAACCCCTATGTACACAAATTTTTCACAAATAAACTAGGATTGTATGTGCCAAAATGTATTACTAACTTAAAGCACAATGTGACAAGAGAAAACAGTCTCTGAATCAAATAGATAGGTAAAAGCAATAAAAAGTTATTTTGGATATGAGAAAACAGTAGGAATCCGGGAATCCTTAAAACCCTTCTCTTTTATTTAAAAACCTTATTAAAATGCACAAAGCTATTTTTTCAATAAAGAAGGACTTTAAAGGGGTTGTCTCGCTACAAGGATTGCTTTCAAAATGTAGGGAACACTAAATGAAGATGTTTTCCAAATATTTTGCGTTCATGTTTTTTTGTTCAGGAGCTACAAGTGATTTTATCACCTTTTGAGGGTTCTCAGGTTTTCCCAAGTGACCGACCTGTGTACTCCTTCTCCCCTGCTGTTTGTTCTATCTGATAGCAGAGAGTGATGTCATCACACAGGTCAGGGCCAGTGGTGTGAGAGCTTGTGTGTTATCTGATCTTTCAGACAAAAGACCATTTACTCTACTGTTTACATTAGCTCAGAAGCTTCTCTGGACCTCAGAGAAGGTCATTTATCTAGACTAATAAACATAATAAACAGAAGCCTGAATACATGGAGATCATATGCTAATTACAGACAGCTTGACCAGGAAGTGACAGAGCCAAGCAGCATTATTTCATTCACGCATCCTATGAAACTTTGAGATGAGACAACCCCTTTAAGGATTGCCGGATTCCTATTGTTTTCTCATACTCAAGATATTGACGCAGGCTGCTGCCGACAGCCAGGATTCCTGGACCTTTCCCATTATAGTGGAAGGAGCGGACACACAGCCCAGTGCGGTGAGAAAATACTTTTTTTCTTGTATTAAAAAGTTATTCCCACTTAAAGTGTCACATGTCAGATTTAAAAAATGGGGTTCTTTCATAGAGGTCAAAACTGGGGAAACCTTTGTTGCTTGCAACTTGTCACAATCTCAAGTTGCTGGCTGAAGACATCTCCTATGTGGAAAATTTCTGTTCCCCATTCCTGAAGGAGTCATTACTACAGTTGTATCGCACTGGGGTGACAATCAAGAAAACTTATGGGTTCAAGAGAAATAGTACAAGGAAAAAGTAGTTTAAGGCTATGTTCACACGGGCAAATTTCGGCGCGCATTTTGCGCCATATTTGCGCTCTAATACGCCGAAATTACGTTAATTACGCCTCCTCTCCCTGCTCGTACAATATAATCATATTGTACGTGCGGGGAGATAAGTGACATGTCAATTACTTGCGACAAATACGCGAGCAATGCATGTCTATGGGGCCGGCGGGCCACCCCCTTCCCATGCTGATCAGCGCGACTCCCAAATCCCCCGGCGTAATTGCGGCAACAATAACGCCGTGTGAACATAGCCTTATACTTAAAACCTCTGAGATCTCCAGGCAGAGAGGCTTGTAAGGATCTACCGTAATTAGAACAGTACCTACACAATTTCCATGTATTAGTGCAGTCGGGCAACCTCGTCACTGCATGCTACATAAACAAGCAGGAGGGCACCAGGGGTCCCCAAATAGTCAGAGAATGCGAATATCTGAAGTGCTGGGCAGAATCCAATACAGTAAGAATATCAGCTGTTGGTATCAAAGGGGCAGGGAATCAGAAAGCGAATAACATCAGTAAGAACGTAAGGCACTTACTAGGGCATCTCAAAAAATGTGAATATCATTGCAAGTTAAAGGGGCTCTCCAGCTTTTTATTTGTTGCAGGGCTCACAAATGTATCATATTAAACCCTGTAATTCATTCTATAATGAGTCTATACAATATATGGGTTTCTCTATTTGACTTAAAGGGAATCTGTCGCCAATTTTTTTTTTACTTATTAAATCAAGCCCCTGATCCATATTCTTTTCCTCTCAGTCGTTTTTATTTCCTTATTGTAGATTTCTCTATTCGGCCGTCTATATAGGATTGTGGGGAAGACATTCTTGCTGCACTGCTTTAACAGCAGTCAGAGAGATGCTTTACAGTAGCTTCATTGCCCATAGGATTCTTAAGACAGTTTCTGTCCCATAGACTTGTATAGGAGAGTTTTACTGTGAAGGGGGGGGGGAGGGGGAGCTGTGGACATCTCCTCTTGTGACTGGTGGATTCTGTGTTATTGTACAAATGGGGGTTTCTCCTTTCAGTTGACCTGCTGTTACTGATAATGAGCGGGAAACACTGAAAATCTCCCTCTACAGAACGGGAAAGTTCAGACTTTTATTCCCTCTAGTGGCCAAAGTGAAAACTGCAGGACTTAGAATTATTAAAAAAATATTGAAAGTGATCTGGAAAATTAAAAAAGATAACCAAAAATTCCTAAAAAATGTGCTTAACATAAAAATGTGAGTTAAACAATAAGTTTTTTTTTTGATGGACACTTCCCCTTTTAAAATTATTGATATCAATTATGGTATCTTTTCAGTGATATTCTCATTTTTTTCATATGCACTAGTACTAATAGTGAAGAAGATGGTGCTTCCAACTCTTGACTGTGGAAACAAATGCAAAAATGTCCACCTTTTGCTCACTGTACAATGAACCGCTCTATAGTGACAGCATCAGACTCAGCTGGAAGGGGAAACTAATGTATATGTTTTTCCTTCCTTATCTCTGCTACACAGAGAGTCAAGGAGGATCCTGGAGGGTCAAGCAAGGTCATTGCCATGCTCCATTTTTGGCTTGGGCTAGACTCATGTGGTCACACAATTGAAAGGTAGATTTAAAAATAACACTGCTTGGTTGTTAGAAAAACAGTTTTAACTTGCATTCAGAAATGAAGGCCTTTAGGAAATTATGAAACCTGTTTCTCCCACATTAAAGGGGTGTTCTCACCATGCCGTTTTAAAGAGTCACAGCCAACATCAGGCTCTCACTTCTTGTTCAGGCTGTGGGCAGTTATACGACTTCAGGCTCCCACTTCCTGTTCAGGCTGTGGGTGGTTCTACAGCTTCAGGCTCCCACTTCCTGTTCAGGCTGTGGGGCAGTTCTATGCTTCACTCCATTCTGTTCAGGATGAGGGTGGTTCTACAGCTTCAGGCTTCCACTTCCTGTTCAGGCTGTGGGTGGTTTACAGCTTCAGGTTTCCACTTCAGGATGAGGGTGGTTCTACAGCTTCAGGCTTCCACTTCCTGTTCAGGCTGTGGGTGGTATACAGCTTCAGGCTCCCACTTCCTGTTCAGGCTGTGGGTGGTTTCACAGCTTCAGGCTCCCACTTCCTGGTCAGGCTGTGGGTGGTTCTACAGCTTCAGGCTCCCACCTCCTGGTCAGGCTGTGGGAGGTTCTACAGCTTCAGGCTCCCACTTACTGTTCAGGCCAGGCCCGGACTGGCCATAGGGCAAACCGGGCATTTGCCCGGCGGGCCGCTGGGGTCCGGGCCGCAAGGCCGGCTCGGATCGCCTGCCGAGGGGACCAGTGTTCCCCCCGGCGGGGCCCGAGTCCCGGCGCCGGTCTGTGGTCCTACAGGGCGCAATGGTCGAAATCAGCGACCGCCCCCTTGGCAGGGGAGGGACAGGCCCCCCCTCGCAACACGGAATAGCGGTCGCCCCTGAACAGTGGGATCTACTGATTCCGGGGGTCTGTCAGTTTTCCCAGCAGGCCCAGGGGAGGGGCGCGGAGTAATGACGTCATCGCTGCCCGCTCCGCGTCCCGCCCCACTGCTGCCGGTGGCCTCCGGGGAAGAAGAAGAAAGGAAGCAGAGACTTCAGGTAAGTATTGTTTTTATTATTTTTTTAAAAAATACTGCCCCGGCTAGCTATATACCAGCCCTGGCTACTGTTCTGCCTAGCTATATACAGCCCTGGCTACCTGTCCTGGCCTAGCTATATACCAGCCCTGGCTACTGTTTTGCCCAGGGTATATCCACCTGGCTCCTGCCTGGCTAGCTTTTTACAGCCCTGGCTACTGCCCCGCCAGCTAATATACCAGCCTGGCTACCTGCCCTGCCTAGCTATTATACCCGCTGGCTCCCTGTCTATCCCTGGCCCAGCCCCATATACCCCGCCCTGGTACCTGTATACCTTCCCTGCCTAGCTATATACCAGCCCTTGGTTACCTTTATACCTGCCCCGCCTAGCTATATACCAAACCCTGGCTACCTGTCCCCGCTAGCTATATACAGCCTGGCTACCTGTCCTGCCCTGCTATTTTAAAAGCCTGGCTACCTGTCCTGCTAGCTATATACCAGGCCTGGTACCTGTTCCTCCTGCTAGTATATCCAGCCCCGGCTACACCCGCCCTGCCAGCTATTTTACCCGCCTGGCTACCTGCCCTGCATTTTGCTATTAAATTTCCAGCCCCGGCTACCTGCCCTGCTGAGCTATATACCAGCCCTGGCTACCTGTCCTGCCAGCTATATACCCGCCCTGGTCCTGTATACCTTCCCTGCCTAGCTATAACCAGCCCTGGCTTTCTGTATACCTGCCCTGCCTAGCTATATACCGAGCCCTGGCTACCTGTATACCTGACCTGCCTAGCTATATACCAGCCCTATCTACCTGTATACCTGCCCTGTCTACCTATATACCTGCCCTGTCTAGCTATATACCAGCCCTGTCTAGCTATATACTCTGCTTATACCTGCCTGTCTACCTGTATACCTGCCCTGTCTAGCTATATACCTGCCTGTCTACCTGTTTACCAGCCCTGTCTAGCTATATACCTGCCCTGTTAAACTGTATACTTCCCCGTCTAGCTATATATGCCCTGTCTAGCTTATACTGCCCTGTCTGCCCTTTTACCTGCCCTGTCTGCCCAATTAACTGCCCTGTTCCTATTATGGGCCCTGTTTATATACCCGGCCCTGCTGCTAATACTGCGCCCTAACCCGGCTATATACCTGCCCTTACATTACTGGGCCCTAGCTGGTATACTGCCTGGCCCTTTAAGGCTGGTTTTAATTACGGCCCTCTCTAAAATGGCCTTCGCTAATACTGGCCCTACCTGGTAGTTACTGGGGGGCCCCCGCTACTGGTTATTAATGGGGGCAAACCCACTACCTGGCTAGTTACTGGGGGCAGCCCTAGCTCCTGGCTAGTTACTGGAGGCAGCCCTATCTACCTGGCTAGTTTCTGGGGCTAAATTACAGGGGTAGGCCCTGTCTACCTACCAAATTAATGGAGGAAAGGCCCTGTTTACCTACCTATGGGGGTCCACTATTTACATGCCACTTTATCTGACATTTTTTAATTCTAATTTTTTTGGGTCTAACATATGTGTTTGGGGATGGATATGAAAGTGCTGGAAAAGAGAGGAGTCTAAGATGTATTTGTGGGAAATTCTACGGGACGAGTAGTGGACCCTAGAAGAAGGACATGCATGCTGTACCGAAAGAGAAAGAAATGGAAGGGAACAACTCATCAGGGAAGACTCATGAGGTTTGGCCAGATGGAGAAGAAAAGGAGAAGAGAACAACCTCCATCAGAGGGTGAAAGTCTCCTGTGAGTCCCTGCTGTCAGGGGTCTTTTTACTTCTTCAGTTTCTGTATTCATGGGATGGTGACCTGACTAATGGGATGTGATTGGTGGGGGTAGGTTATGTTGGTACTTGTATAGTGTCCCGTGTGGGCTTGTCCCGATTGTAAAGCAAGTGCACACCTGGCTCTGTGATGAGGGGTTTCTCGGCACCACTGTTTCTTTCTTGCTTGTGTGTAGGGGCTTTCACAACGGGGCGGTTTTGGTGCATTTTTGTGCAGAAATGTACAGCATTAAACTACTCTGCCTTTCTGCACAAAAAAGCACCAAAAACACATCAAAAAAACACTCCGTTTTGAAAGCAGCTTTATAGTGTAGTTTATTTTAGAAAGTGACGAGGTGCGAGAACAAGGGGAATTTTTTAAGTGGATATTGTATGTGGGCTGCTGGGGGCTTTGTGCTGGCCCTGGTTCAGGCTGTGGGTGGTTCTACAGCAGTGACTTACATTTTAGCTCTGCTATTCCTAGATGACCTTGTTTGAGAGAAATTGGTGACGGAGGTTTTTAATCAGCAGGGCACAAGGCTACAGCACTCTAAAGGGTTCGTTAGTCAATAAGTAATGTAAACAAGCTCCATCTTGCAAATACCACACAGCAGGAAGTGACATCACCATCTGGCCACTGCTAGAGCAGAGAAAGGTGTCTGGTAACTTAGCGAAGCTTGTATACACAAGCAGGAGATCAGATCTGTTCTAATGCTAAAGAGAAACAAAATCAGAACAGCAATGTATTTGGTAATAGTCTTCATTTAACTTTGCCTACATGTTTACCTCTAATCAATGGGAATACTCCTTTAAGAGTCAAGTAAAGGGCAAAAGCAAGCAAGGCCACCGCAGGGGTACTATTTAAAAAAAATCTACATACATAAAAGGGAATCTACCACCAACAATTTAGTTTTTACCAGATACAGATACATATTCTTTTCTTCTTTGCCATTTTTATTTTCTGATTACAGTTTTGGTTATTCTATTCTGTTTTATGCTTTTAACAGCATTTAGAGAGATTTTTTAAAGTAGCTTAATGGACATAGGAGCCTGTGAACAGCAGCAGACCCATTGACTTCTATAGGAGAGTTTTCTAGGCTCTGTGACCTGGGAAGAAGTCAGTGTGCAGTGAGGGGGAGCTGTGACCATCTCCTACTGTGACTGGTGGATCCTATGTTCTCTATACACATTGGTGTCACTTTTCAGTGTAACCCTGCCTGTGCCGATACTGAGGAGACTGCTGAAAAGTTTTCTCTACAGAACAGGAAGTGTCCTGTTCTGTAGACCATTATTAGGCCTAGTGGCCAAAGTGAGAACGGCACTTTTTTAATGTTAAAAGTGATATGAAGAATGAAAAAAACCTTAAAAATGTATCTAACAAAAAAAACTATGAATTTAACAAGAGGTCAATTTCTGAGGACACATTCCTTTTAAAGATCTCTGGTCATCTCTGTATATGAAGAGCACTCAACTCTATCCACAGCCTTCGCCAGGACCAAGCTAGACCATGTTCCTTTGGCATCAATCTTCAAGGTTGCAACAAGGTCATCTACCTTCACATCCATCAGACATTGCAGGATGGATATTATTGCAGGAAGGGGCACTAATTTTGGTGTGCTCCTGTGCAAGCAGTGCCTATTTAGATTATCACTTTTCAAATCCCATTTGCTTTGTGCTGCTGTTGTACCATCGGGAAAAAAGATTTACTTACACTAAAATTTCCTGGAGTCCATAGAGAGCACAAGCTTTCCATCCTCAGATAAAATATTCATTGCTACATCACAATACACTGTCTTCTGTTCCACTCTGCAGCTTTGTAGTATGAGAGCTCAATTGTTTAACTGATTGATCGCTAATTAACCTGCCTCTGTTCAATTGCACCTAAGGGACTAAAATCCATTTGTTTTGTGCTGCCATAGGATTCCATGAAATGAAGACTTCGGGTCAGTACGTTTTTATTGTTCTTGAAGACAGGCCCACCAGTGGAGTTTATTCTTGTGACCCAGCAGTAAAGTTGATTCCTGGGGTCCCCTTGGGAGTTGTTCTTTTTGGACCCCCAGTTGGAGTTGGTTCTGGTGTCCACCCGTGGAGTTGATTGTTTTTGGGACCACCAGTGGAGTTGGTTCTTGGTGTCCACCCGTGTAGTTGATTGTTTTTGAGACCACCAGTGGAGTTGGTTCTTGGTGTCCACCCGTGGAGTTGATTGTTTTTGGGACCACCAGTGGAGTTGGTTCTTGGTGTCCACCAGTGGAGTTGACTACTGGTGGTCCCAAAAATAATCTACTCTACTGGTGGTCACAAAAAGAATCAACTCCACGGGTGGACACCAAGAACCAACTCCACTGGTGGGCCCCAGCAGAGTTGATTCTTGGGGCCCACTGGTGGAGTTGATTCGTGGAGTCTACCAGTGGACTTAATTCTTGATGCCCACCACTGGAATTAATACTTAGAGCCACATGTATGAAAACTGTCTTGGTCTAAGACTTTCTTTGTTGCCCCTAGCAACCAATCGGAGCACCTGTTTCATTTCATATAGCGTTCTGAAAAAATTAAACAGGCACTCTGGTTGGTTGCTAAGGGCAACAAAGAAATTCTTAGATCAAGACAGAATTCTTACATCCCCTAAGTGTCCGTCAGTTGAGTTGATTCTTGGGGCACACCAGTGAAGCTGAATCTTGAAGGTACCAGTGGAGTTGACTTTTGGAGTCCACCAATGGAGTTGCCTCTACACCTACTGTACATGAATCCTGCACTCTGCTGCTTTTTCTCTGCATTTCTTTCTGCCATGCCCAAGGACCCACCATGACTGAGAACCAGGGGCCCACTGGGAGTTTCCTTGCTCCCCTATGGGTCAGTCTGAACCTAGATTCAAGAGTAATGAGAACTAAAAAGGAAAGACTTATACAAAGAGTACTCCTATTACATGTCAGAGGTGTACGTTCACTGTTTAAATGTTTGAAAATGCAATAAAATTTATTTAAAAAAAAAAAAAAAAAAAGAGTACTCCTTCCTGCCCGGTCCTCTTCTGGCATTAGATCAAAAACTGCAATTTTTCAGGAAAAAAAAACAACATTGTTTAAAACTCACTTGAGGGTGGCTTCATGCACAGAATTTCTTTTAAAAAAATGCAGTTTTAATAAAAGTTTTTGAGGCATTGTTTTTAGGCCAGAGACAGAAGTAAATATAAAAGGGTCATCCATTCTTTAAAGGGAACCTGTCACATAGGTTGTGCCCCTCTTGCTGAGGACAGCACAAGCTAGTGTCAGACCTGCTGTTCCCAGCGCTGTTTCCCTTTTTCTGTAAGATGCAGCAGTTTTGGAGCATTTACCCCTTAAATCTTATTCATGAGCAGGTGTTAGCTTCGCCCACCAAAGGCTAGCCCCGCCCACTTAGTTATTCACATGTTTGTACCTATGAAAAGTAATAGGTTTTGTCAGTTGGGGGGGGCGGGGGTACCCTCAGATGGGGGGTTTGAAAAAACTAAATCTTTGAAGGACTTCTTCGAAGGGACTCTTCGGGCTGAAAACGGGCAGATTTTAGCATTAAATAAAACAAAACTCCCAGCATCTTTAACGGGAATTTTAAGGGGACCCCGTGTTGGGAAAAGCAGGTCTGACACTATTTGTGCTGCCCTCACCCAAGGGGGGGGGCATAATCTATGTAAAACAGGTTCTCTTTAACTCCTTAGTGCACCATGCTGTTTTAGTACATCACAGCAATGCTAAGGTAGAATGGATTGGGTTTTACTTGCGGGGAACCCTTTGCTCTAAACGAGGCAGGGCTGCTGAAAAATTAAACCTGAAAACCCCCACTAAACAGCAGGGATCAAATCTTACCCCAATCCCTGCTATTAAAACCTTTCAGAAAAGCGGGCTTTCAAAATTTGAATGGGGGGGAGTGCTGTGCCCCCAACCCATTTGCTGGGGGACGGGAAAGAAATAAGAACAGCCTTTTTTGGGGTATATTTTCCGGGAAATTATCTATTAAAAAAGAAAGGTTTAAAAAACGATCTATCCCCAAAGTGGGGGGATTTTAACTGGGCTTCTACTGAAACCCCTAGTGGAAGCCATTAAACACCCCCCTAAATTCAACTGAAATCCAAAAAATTTTCAGGACTGAGTAAGAATTTTTCAATGTAGAGACCAACCCCCTTTTAAAATTTAAGTTTTAAAAATCTTTAAAAAAAAACACAAATAAATTTAAAAATTTAAAACTTTCCCTTTTTAAATTTCAAATTTGGAGCAGGGATTATTGTATTATTTTGGTTTTTTACATAGTTTTATACAAAAATGACATAATACTTAAAAATACCCCCTCCTATTTTACAAGAAATAACTACTAAATTAAAAACCCTCCTTTGTAAAAAAATAATTTCTATAAAAACTGCTCCTAGGGACAAGAAATAACCCCCTATAAATACTGCCCTCCCTTTTACCCAAAAAATTTTAAAATACATAATACTGCTCCCTATTTTACAAGAATATAAATCTATAATACTGCTCCTATGTACAAGAAAATAAATACTATAATACTCCCCTATGTAAAAAGGAATATAATTTCTAAAATACTGGGCCCCAAAGTACCCAAAAATTTAAATAAATTAATAATGCTCCTATTACAAGAAAAAAGCTTTTTAATAATGCCCCTTTATGTAAAGGGGAAAATAACTACTATAATACTGCTCCTATTTTACAAGAATTTTTAAATACCAAAATTTAAAAAATTGGCCCCCCCCTATTACAAGAATATAATAATATAAAACTGCCCAATGTACAAGAATATAAAAAAAAAAAAAATACTGCTCCTATTTTAACCCAAAAATATAAAACCTAAAATATTGCCCCCCAAAGTAAAAAAAGAAAATAACTATAAAAACGGCCCCCTTTTTTGTAAAAAAGGGAAAATAACTGCATATTAAACTGCCCCCCTATGTATAAGGGAAAAATAACTACTAAAATTTCGCCCCCTATGTACAAAAAATAAAATACTATTAAAAATGGGTCCCCATGTACAAAAAAAATTAAAAATTTCTTTTAAACAAATCCCATGTACAAGAATATAAGAAATATAATACGCCCCCTTGGGACAAGAATATAACTACTATAATACGCCCCCTAAAGTACAAGAATATAACTACTATTACTTTTCCCCCCCATGTTTTAGGAATTTTAACAAATATAAAAAGCCCCCAAAGTACAAGAATATAACTACAATAATACTGACTCATATGTACAATTTTAAAATTAAAATACTAAAATACTGCCCCCTATTTTTCAAAAAATATTAACCCACTATATAATGCCCCCTTTTTTACAAGAATATTTAAATATATTTTAAAACTGGCCCACTATGTAAAAAGAAATAAACTTTTATAAAATGACTTTATATGTACAATAATTTTAAAAACTATAATTTCTGCCCCTATGTAAAGAAAAATTAAATACTAAAATTACGCCCCCTAGTAACAGGAAATAAAAAAAATAAAATATGGGCTCATTTGTACAATAAATTAAAAACTTTCTATAAAAACGCCTCCTTTGGGACAAAAAAAATAATACTTTAATAAAAAGGGCCCCCCCCATGTACAAGAAATAAAATACTTATTACCCCCCTATGTACAAGGGAAAATTTAAATTTTTCCCCCTTTTAAAACTGTCCCATTACAGGAATATAACAAATATATTACTGGGGTCCCATGTACAAAAATATAACTACTATATATTTCCCCCTAGTACCCAAAAAATATAAAATACTATAATTTCTGGCCCCACTATGTACAAGAATATAACTACTATAATACTGACTCATATGTACAATAATATAACTACTATAATACTGCTCCTATGTACAAGAATATAACTACTATAATACTGCCCCCTATGTACAAGAATATAACTACTATATTACTGCCCCCTATGTACAGGAATATAACTACTATAATACTGCCCACTATGTACAAGAATATAACTACTATAATACTGACTCATATGTACAATAATATAACTACTATAATACTGCCCCCTATGTACAAGAATATAACTACTATATTACTGCCCCCTATGTACAGGAATAAAACTTCTCACTTCCTTCTCACTGATTCATATACTGATATTTGTAATATCTTATTTGTCAATCTATTTACTGCTCATTTTGTTTTTCTCATAGATGTCTCTTTTGACAAAGACTAAATGCCAAAACGTCATTAATCTCTACATCCTTCCCTTGACACTTGTATCACGGAGACTAATTTTGTGCAGTAGATTGTATCCCTTCCCTTATATTTAGTAGATTAGGTTTTTGTAATAAAACTCATTTACATAGTGCTGTGCCGTGGACACCTTTCTAGTTGATACATGGTCCTTTGGACCTTCCACGTTAAGCACCCACACCCTCCATTGTGCATAACCATCCGTTATTACACAATAAATTGTTACAGCCAATAATGTCTATGTTACGTTTCCAAGAATATGTCATAGGGGGAGAAATTGGGCTGGATGTAGTTCAAGCACAATTTACTACAACAGGCGTTGCCCTTTCGGGTTGGGAACATAGCTCAAACATTGAATGTTTCTAATCTGGTTTTCACACCAACCATTGAAGACAATCCTGATTTTAAAGTGTCCTGGACCTGATTCCACTGTGAGTGACGGCGTCACCAATGGTAGACCTTCAGCACCTTTTTAAAGGACCATTCCCCCTTTCCTGAACTGATTTAGTGTGCTTCATTGGTGCAGCTAGTATACATTTCTGTGATAATATCCCTTGGTTCTGAGCTTGGCAATTCCTCTGACCACTTGTCTGCCCTGACCTCCTTCTACCACCTTGTCTGGAAAGTACTGTGCCTGCCATAACCATTTCCCTGAATACATCTCTAGCCTGACCCTTCTGTGCTGCAGTATAGACATCAGCTTCTACCATTAGAGACTACGTCAAACATAGCAACCTAGGAATTCCCTGCAGTGAAGACCAGATCCCTCTATAGAGGGTAAAGGCTGAAAACCAGGGGGCTCGCAGTTCTCAGTACAGGGGAGCGGGAGTTTGCAGAACTCCCATAGAACAGAATAGAAAGTTGTGCCTAAGAGTAACCAGAGGCAAACAAACTCTATCAGTTCTCAATCTATAAAGCACTAAAACTTAACTTTTATTATGTATAACACTTAACCTCGATACACACTATTTAAACACCTGATTTCTCACCTCTCAATTTATCCCTTTCTAATTGTGAAGGAATAACCATATGTCATGCCTGACATTTTAATTTGTGATTTCTCACCTCAGTCTACAAGTGTCATCCGCTGCAGAGGGTCTCACAAGGAAACCTTATATGTTTTATGTCCATTGGATTAGGGATGACTGCTCTAGTAGGATGTTTTGGATCCCTTATTGGAGGTAGTAAATCACTGTATGTAGAAGATTCCCAGGCCCGGACTGAGAACCTGCCCCACCAGGCAAAATCCCGGCGGGCCGCGCAGCCGTGACACACGTGGGTCACCCGAGCGTACCTACCGGCACTGCTCACCTTATAGCAGCGCCGCCGCCGCAACAGGACATAGCAGCACCGGCCCACATTTGATGTGGGCTGCGGCCACCGCAGAGGCCGCCGCGACCAGAGCTGAGGGCCGCTGCAGTGAGCCAAGGATGCTCCACAGCCCCCAGCAAGTTTAGAATACTTATAGAGGAGTGCTGCGGCCACTATAGAGAGCCGCCGGCCGCCGCAACTCAGGGCCGCCGCAGTGAGCCGGGATGCTCCACAGCGGCCGGAGTTGCCTGTAACCAGGGGCGTCGCTAGGTAATTTTGTTCGGGGCACAAGACAGCCTGTGCCCCGAACCTCAGAGCGCCGACGATCTATTGAGCTGTGTGTCCCTGCTCTGGACGCACTCACAGCTCAGGATGGCTGCTCAGTGCAGGGAGGGAGGGAGGCGACTGCAGGAGGTGAGGGGGCTGAGGAGGGAGGAGGGGCGCAGGCTGCTCACACACAGCTCAGGATGGCTGCTCAGTGCAGGGAGGGAGGGAGGCGACTGCAGGAGGTGACGGGGCTGAGGAGGGAGGAGGGGCGCATGCTGCTCACACACGAGTCCCAGGAAGTGCAGCCACTGTCCGGCAGGGAGACGCTCCACCCCCTGCTGAGGTCTCCCGGGTCCATCTCCTGCCCGTCCTGGAGCTCTCACTGTGAACTGCACTGAAGGTATGTGTTCATGTGTCTGTGTGTTCATGTCTTTGTGTATGTGTATGTAATGTATATATGTGTGCTCATTGTGTGGGTATACAGGAGTTGTGTGGGGTATAAAGGAGGTGTGTGGGGTATACAGGGGGTGTGTGTGTATACAGGGGGTTGTGTGGGGTATACAGGGGGTGTGTGGGATATACAGGGGGTGTGTGGGATATACAGGGGGTGTGTGGGGTATACAGGAGGTGTGTGGGGTATACAGGGGGTGTGTGGGGTATACAGGAGGTGTGTGGGATATACAGGAGGTGTGTGGGATTATATACAGGAGGTGTGTGGGGTATACAGGAGGTGTGTGGGATATACAGGGGGGTGTGGGATTATATACAGGGGGTGTGTGGGATTATATACAGGGGGTGTGTGGGATTATATACAGGGGTGTGTGGGATATACAGGGGGTGTGTGGGATATACAATTACTATGTGGGGCTCTATGGATGAGGAGTTTGTACATAGTTGGGAATTGATAGGAAAGTGCTGGAAAAGAGAGGTGCCTAAGATGTATTTGTGGTAAATTCTACAGGGGCGAGTAGTGACCACTAGAAGAGGACACTGCATGCTGTACTGGACGGAGAAAGGAATGGAAGGGAACGACTCATCAGGGAAGACATCATGAAGGTTTGGGCCAGAAGAAGAAAAGGAGAAGAGAACAACTCCCATCAGAGATGACGTCTGCTGTGAGTCCCTGCTGTCAGGGGTCATATTACTTCTGTGTTGAGTCAGTGCTGTATTCATGTGATGGTGACCTGACTACTGGTGATGTGATTGGTGGGGTCAGGGGCGTTGCTAGGGTCCTAAAACATCCGGGGCCCGGGCCCTCTGTGTTGCGGTTTGCTCAGTATGGCTGGGTTCACACGGCACTTTTAACGCCCCATTGTGAACTGTAGTATGTATTTTACAGAAAATAGTGTATGTTCCTGTCAGTTATTTTCCAAAAGTCCACATAGATCCTTTCCATCACCTCAGCAGTGCAGGGGTAGAATGAGAATCGGCGCTGACAAATTAACTTTTCAAAATCTCTCACCTACGTATGATGGTGTAATACCCCTAAATCATAGTCATACAGCTACTGAATAATACACCTATACATGGAGCAAATATACCATGATTGTTACTAAAGAAAATCTTACAATACCAAGACCTAATAATAAACGGGGCCCAAACCACATTGACTACCAGCTCTAAACAGTGCTCTGCAGACATATATCACCGCCATACAGGGGACCAGATAGTGGTAGAGACTCCTTGTATGGAGGCTCTGAATAAATATCATTAATCACAGTCCAGTTACATAAAGTGACTCACAGGAGACGTTTCCTCGATAGGAGTATTCTCTTTCCCTTCTCTTGTCTATACGGCCCAGACCGCCATGATGATTTCTCCCGGCCACAACATGTCTCTGCAGAATTTACCACACAAACATCTTAGAATCCTCACTTTCCAGCACCTAGATACCATGGGGGGTTATATACCTACCTAATGGTGACCTACATAGGAAATCATGGTTATGCTCCATCCTCCACAGCAACCTGCTTTCCTATGATAGAAAAGCCAGGTGCCTGCTGTGAGGGATGAGTCACCCATCATTCCTTTATAGACCCCCCTCCCAACAGTATGGATGTAGGTCTATATAGGTCCCTTTAAGGTAGACAGGTAGATATATATGCCAGACCCCCAATAAGTAGGTAGATATATAGGTCTCCAAGCAGGTATGTATATAGGTACTTCCAAAAGCTAGTCAGGAAAATATGTTCCTTCAGTAGGTAGGCAGGAGTTATATAGGTCCCACAATCGGAAGATAGTTATATAGTGCCCACCAGAAGGCTGCCCCGGTAGGTAGTTCTATAGGTACCCCCAGTATGTGGATAAGTATATAGGTCCCCTAGTAGGTTGGTAGGTGTATAGGTCTTCCTAGTAGTTTGGCAAGTCTTTAGATTCCCAAGTAGGTGGATAAGTAACCCACTATATAGGTAAGTACATAAGACCCCTAGTAGTTTGGTAGGTATATGTACCCCCAGTATGTAGGTAGACATAGGTTCCCTTCAACGTTGCAGGTAGGAATAAGGCTCCCCAGAATATAGGTAGACATAGGTCCCAAAGTATATAGGTAGACATAAATCCCCCAGTCTCTAGGTAAGCATAGGTCCCCCCAGTAAATAGTTAGGCATAGGTCCCCCCAGTATATAGATAGGCATAGGTCCCCCAGGATATATAGGTAGGCATAGGTCCCTACAGTAAATAAGAAGGCATAGGTCCCCACAGTATATAGGTATACATAGGTCCCCACAGTATATAGGTAGGCATAAGTCCCCCGGTATATAGGTAGGCATACGTCCCCAGGTATATAGTTAGGCATGTCCCCCCTGGTATACAGGTAGACATATGTCCCTACAGTATATAGGTAGGTATATGTCCCCCAGGAATATAGGTAGGCATAGGTCCCCCGGTATATAGGTAGGCATAGGTCTCCCGGTATATAGGTAGGCAAAGGTCCCCCAGTATAAGGTAGGGCATAGGTCCCCCTGGTATACAGGTAGTCATATGTCCCCCCCAGTATATAGGTAGGTATATGTCCCCCTGGTATATAGACAGGCATAGGTCCCCCTGGCATATAGGTAGGCATAGGTCCCCCGGTATATAGGTAGTCAAATTTCCCCCGGTATATAGGTAGGCATATGTCCCCCTGGTATATAGGTAGGCATAGGTCCCCCTGGTATACAGGTAGGCATATGTCCCTACAGTATATAGGTAGGTATATGTCCCCCTGGTATATAGACAGGCATAAGTCCCCCGGTATATAGGTAGGCATAAGGTCTCCCGGTATATAGGTAGCATAGGTCTCCCGGTATATAGTAGGCAAGGTCCCCCAGTATATATAGGTAGGCATAGGTCCCCCGGTATATAGGTAGGCATAGGTCCCCCAGTATATAGGTAGGCATAGGTCCCCCTGGTATATAGACAGGCATAGGTCCCCACAGTAAATAGGAAGGCATAGGTCAGAGCTGCCAATCAGGCTACAGTGGACTGTTTGTCAGCTCTGAGGGTCATTTTTCTATATTTACCAATAAAGCTGATCAAATAACTTAGACTGTCAGGTCTGGGGGTTTAGGGTGACCCACAGAGCTGACAGTTATTCTGCCATTTATTATATTGCCCCCCAACACAAATCACTACCTTTATTCCAGTCTGAGCCTGCCCAGCCCCAGCCCAAGTATAAATACCATAAATCCCTCCGGCTGCTATGTTTCTCGCGGGGAGCCCACTAAACTAAAAAGAAGGAGGGGAACATGCTGCGCCGGCGCCCTTGGGCTTACTGAAGGAGGAATAGAAGGCTGGCGCCGCTCTCCCCCGCCGTCGGGACCCTGCGCACTGCACAGCAACATTCAGGAAGCCCCAGCGGTAGCAGCGGAGAAAGTTAGTTGGGCAACTCCTACAGATGCGGCAACATGAGTAGTAGCCGGCCTCACATCACCACAGTAACGCGGAGCCGCATTGTTTTTTCAAAAAGTAGATAGCGCGCCGCGCTTAATAGACCCCTTCCGCAATGTCAGTAACACACAGGAAGCCCCGTTTGCGGCAGGGGAGCAGGAGCTTGAATAGTAGTCGCCGGCGCCGCATCTACTGTGAACAACAATGCGGCAACCGCGCTACTGTGGTTGTGTGACAACCGGCCGAGGACTGAAAACATTCGGGCAGCAGGCATTTTATCCGGGCACAAGCCCCGGATAAAAACGGCCTAGCGACCCCCCCTGGGTGGGGTTGGGTAGGTTATGTTGGTGCTTATGTAGTGTCAGTGTGGGCTTGTCCCGATTGTAAAGCAAGTGCACACCCTGACTCTTGATGAGGGGTTTCTCTGCACCACTGTTTCTTCTTGCTTGTGTTTAGGGGGCTCTCACACAGCGATTTTGGTGCATTTTTTGATGCGTTTTTTTTTGTGCAGAAATGTTCAGCATTAACTGCTCTGCCTTTCTGCACAAAAACGCTCCGAAAACACAAAAAATGCTCCGAAAATGCTCTGTGTGAAATCAGCTTTATAGTGTAGTTTATTTTAGAAAGTGGCGAGGTGCGAGAACAAGGGGAATTTTTTAAGCGGATATTGTATGTGGGCTGCTGGGGGCTTAGTGCCAGGGCTGATTTTTATTCCCAGTCCGGCCCTGAAGGTTCCCCTGTTAATAGGTGGTGTTCCACCAGACTTGATAATAGAAAAGGAGTTATTCCATCACAATTAGAAAGGGATAAATTGAGAGGTTAGAAATCAGGTTTTTAAGTAGTGTGTATAGAGGTTAAGTGTTGTACATAATAAAAGTTAAGTTTTAGTGCTTTATAGATTGAGAACTGATAGAGTTTAAATTTTCCTATGGCAAAATAGTAAATATAGTCATTAAAAGTCACTCTGTTCTCTTGCTAGATTCCCATTTTTTTTGGAGACTATTTAAGAGTATCCAGCTCTCCATTTTCAGGGGCCTGTTTCTGATTTAGGTGCAGGTCCCAGAGGAGGGAACGGCACCTATCAAACTTGGATTGTATATCCTGCTGACATGCCCTCAAAGTGCATTTTGGGAACATCCCTTTAACCTGCACAGGGAGATCGAACCCCTGAAGATTCTGTTCTGATGAAAATGTATTCAGAAAACACAGCTGGCTTCATATCATAATTAGTCATTTAGAAACACATTGGTATTCAGTTACACCTCAGGCTTGCCACCCACGAAAATCTTGAGTAACTGAAGTAGGACCACTTGAATAAACATCATCTCAGAACTGGAAGACATTAAACCACAGGATATTCTATGATCTTTCGTTAGATGAGCTCTACACCTATATACATGAGCTGGTGGTTAAGACATACTGTATGAGATAAACACCGGCACCAACCAGAGACGGGGCAAAGGAAACGATTCCCCTTTCAGTGTAATAACAGCTCTGAGGTTAATTCGATATTTCGCCTCTTTTTGTTGCAGCAATTTTTGTTTATGTTGTGTTAATTTTTTTTCCTCCCGCCTTCGACAGCCACATGTTTCTGTTTTCCATCTATGTAGATGTACGAGGGCTTGTTTTTTGCAGGACAAGTTGTACATTTTAATGTTAATATTTGTTGTGCCATATAATGTGCTAGGAAACAAAACAGGAGTTCTTTGTGGGGTTTTATGGAGTTCACCATGTGGTGTAAATAAAATACTTTTACATTATTTTTCAGGTTAGTATGATTCTGATGATACAAAAATTCCATTGGATTTAATTCATTTTACTAAAAAATATTTTTTTCCAAATTTGCTTCGCTTCACCATTTTCTGAGACCAATAACTATTTTTCTGTCTATGGACTTGGGGGAGGGCTTATTTTTTGCAGCAGTGTAGTTTTTATTGGTACAATATTGGGATACAAGCAACTTTTGGATCCCTTTTTATTCCAATTTTTTGAGAGTCGAAGCAACCCAAAAAACCCCACAATTTAGCATTGTGTATCATTTCTTCTTCCAGTTTGCGCCCTGTGGGATAAAAAATGTTATAGCTTAATAGGTGGACTTTTAGGGCATGTCCCTTTCTGCCCCGGTTTTTCCGCCGGTTTTTTTTCCCGGCAGTTTGCAGGCCGCCAGAAAAACCGTCCGAAAATGAACAGAATGGGGCTCTATGGAAAATCCGTGCAGCAGTCCCCACTGCACGGGTTTTCCAGCCACGGTCTGCCCGCAAAGCATTCTACATGCACGTTCTTCCGTACGGTTTCCGGACGGAATATGTGCATCTCAATGTGAAGGGGGAGGGCTTTTCTCTGCTCATCGTGGAGAAAAGCCGCCCCCATCGCTGGCATGGGGCCGGCCGCAAAACAGTGCAAATAACGGACCCATAACCGCCCGGTATTTGGCACTTGCCGTGGGAACTCACCCTTACAGACACAGTGATATGAGAAAAGGAGGTGTTTTCATCTTTAAATATTTTTTAAAACTTTTTTGTTACAATTTTTTTTTCACTTTTGTTTTTAAGGCTATGTCTACACTGCATAGCATTACAATCATATTTTAAGCGCTTTTAGGATTTTACAAGCACCGAAAATCCGATCCTTCAGGCAGCCCCATAGACTACAATACAAAAAGTGACTGTAGTCTCCACAGGTCGTTTATTCTATGATCGTCTTTCAGTGCCGGCGGATTATACGTCAAGTTATATAATAAGTCCACGCTTTTCTTTTTTTCGGCATCTTCCCATACAACTCAATTGTATGGGCAATGTAAAAAAAAAAGAGAACCGACCATTTTTGCGCAGAACGTGACGAAAAACGTGGTCACGCGTTGGAAAAAACATGGTCGACTTCGGACGTTTTCTGTCCGATGCAGTGTAGACCTAGCCTAAGTGTCCAGTACTTGACCACTAGGGGTTAGGATTGCTTGTACACTACTCTGCAATACTTGATGTATTGCAGAGAAGCGTTCAATTACAGTTCCTTTGGCATGTTGTAATAGGAGCTGTAAGATCTGGGGCCTTCAGAGCTGCGTTGACCATGACATCCAAGTACTTCATTGGGTACTGGCCGTTTATAACAGCTGGCACCAGTCATGTATGGAGAAGACTCCGCTCGTGAGCCCATTCTCCAGACCACTGACTAGTTAGTTGGATGTAACCAATAAAACTATCCCGTCATGTTTTTCCAAGTCCTATATAACGGCCAGTGATGAAAGTGGGTGATATGTGTTCAGCAGTGAATCCTAGAGCATACCAATATATTTGGGTCTAATTATACATGGCGGCCTTATTTGTTTGGCTAATACCATGGAAGCCAAGGCTGGTAAGAGGGATTTAGGGTCACTAGTTTACTGTGCCATCACTACTATACCAGATGCCTTCTTTATCAGATCGGTAACCCTACAACTTCCATATGGTTATTGTTCAAAACACCAATGTTCTATTTGCACTGTGTTTCAGTCATCCTGAAAAAAGCCAAAGGGCTCCATAGACCAAACATTGTCTTGTTTTGCCTACGTTTTGGTCTATTACATAAAGGTCTATGTTTTAAGTGCCAGGTATAAGAGCATGATAGACCTATCTTATAGTATCCCAATGTATGCTGGAAGGCTCGGACTGGCCAACAAGGGAATAGGGAAAACTCCCAGTGGGCCTTTTGGTTTGTTGGGCCTCTAGACATGGTGGACCTCTGAGTAGGCCTGGGGATGATTTTAATGGAGAAAAGATGAGATGGAGAGGCAGAAACCATGAGGTGAAGTGCTAGAGTCATGTGCAAAATTTGCAGTCATGGACAGTCCCTGCAGGGTGGGCCCCAAAGATCAACTCCAGTGGTGGAACCCCAAAAATCAACACTACCGATGGGCCCCAAGAATCAACCCCACTGGTGGGCCCCAAGAATCAACTCCACCGGTGGGCCACAAAAATCAACTCCACCGGTGGGCCACAAAAATCAACTGCACCGGTGGGCCACAAGAATCAACTCCACCGGTGGACCCCAAGAATCAACTCCACTGGTGGAACCCAAGAATCAGCTCTACTGGTGGGACCCAAGAATCAACGCCACTGGTAGGACCCAAGAATCAACTCCACTGGTGGGACCCAAGAATCAACGCCACTGGTAGGACCCAAGAATCAACTCCACTGGTGGGCCCCAACAATCACCTCCCCCTGTGGGCCACAACACTCAACTCCACCGGTGGGCCCCAAGAATCAACTCCACCGGTGGACCCCAAGAATCAACTCCACTGGTGGAACCCAAGAATCAGCTCTACTGGTGGGACCCAAGAATCAACGCCACTGGTAGGACCCAAGAATCAACTCCACTGGTGGGACCCAAAAATCAACTCCACCGGTGGGCCACAAGAATCAACTCCACCGGTGGGCCCAAGAATCAACTCCACCGGTGGGCCCCAAGAATCAACTCCACCGGTGGACCCCAAGAATCAACTCCAAATGGTGGAACCCAAGAATCAGCTCTACTGGCGCGACCCAAGAATCAACGCCACTGGTAGGACCCAAGAATCAACTCCACCGGTGGGACCCAAAAATCAACTCCACCGGTGGGCCTCAAGAATCAACTCCACCGGTGGACCCCAAGAATCAACTCCACTGGTGGGACCCAAGAATCAACTCCACTGGTGGGACCCAAGAATCAACTCCACTGGTGGGACCCAAGAATCAACGCCACTGGTAGGACCCAAGAATCAACTCCACCGGTGGGCCCCAAGAATCAACTCCACCGGTAGACCCCAGGCACCCCAGTCCAGCACTGTATACTGATGATGAATGGCCAAAGCACAATGTGAATGGAGTCTTATTTTGCAAAACAATTAGGTCAGTTAACCTTCACGTTTCAGTAGAACATAGCATCATAACAGTGTCCCCAAGGTTTTGCATAGCAGCTATTTTTGCTGCATCATCAATCATCCTGTGTACTTTTGTTACTTCATCGTGACCTTTGTGTGTGCCTGACGCTTTATTATAACTACAGGACTGGATGCTTATTGCTTTCAATGCTCTCTGTGCTTCCTCCAACAGTAATATAGGATTTCCTGCTGATTTTAGAAACCATATTTTATCTTGCATTCCTGTAGCCATAAGCAACGTCAAAAGCCGACCTCGCATCCAGGGACTTACAGCCAGTTGCAAAAGTATTTATATCTTTTGAACTGTTCTTTATTGTTAAATGTTGCAGCCACAAACAGAAAGGGTTCTCCGGGACTTTTTACTTGATGAAGGGCTCACAACTGTATTTTGTTAAACTATGTAATTCATACATAAAAATTAACTACCTGTCCTGCTGTGCAAAACCAAGCAGACAACCCTTTCCTCCCTTCCCCCTTACCTCCGGCAAACCATGTGATGTTCGTTGATCACATGGCCTCACTGAACGTTTTGTCATCGCTTTGTGGGTGTGTTTTGAAGCCAGGCTCAGCTCAGGAACACTCCACTGTGGTGGGTGTGACCTGAGCAGAGAACAATCTGGCTGCATTCACTCTTGGTCAATGACAAAAATCATCTTGCTACTTTGCTATATATCCTTTGTTGGCAATGACAAACTTCAAGTGTTTTCTGTAAGTCTTCACAAGGTTGGCACACATTGTTGCTGGTATGTTGGCCCATTCCTCCACGCAGGTCTCCTCTAGAGCAATGATGTTTTGGGGCTGTTGCTGGGCAACTCCCTCCAAAGGTTTTCTATGGGGCTGAGATCTGGAGACTGGCTAGGCTACTCCAGGACCTTGAAATGCTTCTTACAGAGCCACTCCATCGTTGCCCTGGCGGTGTGCTTGGGATCATTGTCATGCTGAAAAACCCAGCCATGTTTCATCTTCAATGCCCTTGCTGATGGAAGGAGGTTTGCACTCAAAATCTCACAATACATGGCCCCATTCATTCTTTCATGTATACGGATCAGTTGTCCTGGTCCCTTTGCAGAGAAACAGCCCCAAAGCATGATGTTGCCCCCCCCATGCTTCACAGTAGGTCTGGTGTTGCCCCCCCATGCTTCACAGTAGGTCTGGTGTTGCCCCCCCATGCTTCACAGTAGGTCTGGTGTTGCCCCCCCATGCTTCACAGTAGGTCTGGTGTTGCCCCCCCATGCTTCACAGTAGGTCTGGTGTTGCCCCCCCATGCTTCACAGTAGGTCTGGTGTTGCCCCCCCCCATGCTTCACAGTAGGTCTGGTGTTCTTTGGATGCAACTCAGCATTCTCTCTCCTCCAAACACGACGAGTTGTGTTTCTACCAAACAGTTCTACTTTGGTTTCATCTGACCACATGACATTCTCCCAATACTCTTCTGGATCATCCAAATGCTCTCTAGCAAACTTCAGACACGCCCGGACCTGTACTGGCGTAAGCAGAGGTACACGTCTGGCCCTGCAGGATCTGAGTCCCTGGCGGTGTAGTGTGTTGCTGATGGTAGCCTTTGTTGCATTGGTCCCAGCTCTCTGCAGGTCATTCACTAGGTCCCCCTTTGTGGTTCTGGGATTTTTTCTCATCGTTGTTCTGATAATTTTGACCCCATGGGGTTAAATCTTGCGTGTAGCCCCAGATGGAGGGAGATTATCAGTGGTCTTGTAGGTCTTCCATTTTCTAATTATTGCTCCCACAGTTGATTTCTTCACACCAAGCTGCTCGCCTATTGCAGATTCAGTCTTCCCAGCCTGGTGCAGGGCTACCATTTTGTTTCTGGTGTCCTTCCACAGCTCTTTGGTCTTCACCATAGTGGAGTTTGGAGTGTGACTGTTTGAGGATGTGGACAGGTGTCTTTTATACTGATAAGTTCAAACAGGAGCCATCACCATGACCAGTTCCCTTTAACACTACAAACTCGGCTCACTGAGCAGATTGTGCTAGAGGCTCAGCTTTTAATAATCTGGAGCCCGATACAACTTCATATCTACACACAAGATTGCACTGATCATTCTGCCTATGAAAAACATTGTGCACAAAGAAGCCAGGGCCAGACACATTTTTAGTGCAACCCGTGCAGCAGCACACTGCATCAGTGCTCAAGGGGGCCTGATTTCAGATTGCATGCAAATGGGTATTTTGATGAATAACAAGTACAGGTGGATTATGGGACAGACATAAAGGGGTCTGATATCGGATAACAGGGGGCCCAAGTACTGCACACTGCTTACAAGCTGTGATCTGATAAGTCTGCTGGCGTTACCTTGAGGTTAGTTTTTGCTGACAATGGAGGAAAGTACCTTGTGAATCAGTGATCAGTGACAGCACATATCATGTGAGCCTTGCTGTAATCATGGGCTTGGTCCTCATGAGGGGATGAGTAAGAATGATCATTTCCTGTTTGTCTGCTACACAGCTTCTGCTATTCTTTTATAACATTGTGTAAGCCCTGAGCATGTGCCAAACCACTGATGTATAGCAGCGTACCACAGCAGAAGTTTGGAACTTGCCCACAGCTTTTGTTGCCTTCATACTCTTGTGCATCCTTCTAATGTATGTTACGTTTCAAGGGCTTTATTTCAGGAAAACTGGAAAAAAATGGATCCTTGGGACCACGGAGGACAGATACCGTACCAGTCACAGGAACAATGAATTCTGGATAAGCAGGAAAGTGGGATCACAGACACCAAAACAGCAGGCTTGGAGCAGGAGGAACAACCGAGGAACTGCAGGCTTGGAGCAGGAGGAACAACCAAAGAACGGCAGGCTTGGAGCAGGAGGAACAACCAAGGAACTGCAAGCTTGTACCAGGAGCAACAACCGAAGAACGGCAGGCTTGGAGCAGGAGGAACAACCAAGGAACTGCAGGCTTGGAGCAGGAGGAACAACCAAGGTACTGCAAGCTTGGAGCAGCAGCAACAACCAAGGAACGGCAGGCTTGGAGCAGGAGGAACAACCGAGGAACGGCAGGCTTGGAGCAGGAGGAACAACCGAGGAACGGCAGGCTTGGAGCAGGAGGAACAACCGAGGAACGGCAGGCTTAGAGCAGGAGGAACAACCGTGGAACGGCAGGCTTGGAGCAGGAGGAACAACCGAGGAACGGCAGGCTTGGAGCAGGAGGAACAACCGAGGAACTGCAGGCTTGGAGCAGGAGGAACAACCGAGGAACGGCAGACTTGGAGCAGGAGGAACAGCCGAGGAACAGCAGGCTTGGAGCAGGAGGACCAACCAAGGAACGGCAGGCTTGGAGCAGGAGGAACAACCAAGGAACGGCAGGCTTGGACCAGGAGGAACAACGAGGAACGGGAGCTTGAGCAGGGGGAACAACCCAGGAACGGCAGGCTTGCAGCAGGAGAACAACGAGGAATGGCAGGTTTGGAGCAGGGGGAACAACGGGAACGGCAGGGTTTGGGGCATGAGGAACACCGAGGAACGGCAGCTTGGAGCAGGAGGAACAAACGAGGAACTGTAGGCTTGGACCAGGAGGAACACCCAAGAACGGCAGGCTTGAGCAGGAGGAACAAATGGAACTGCAAGCTTGTACCAAAGGGCAACAACCGAGGAAAATGCAGACTTGGAGCTTAGGAACAAGCCGAGGAACGCAGGCTTGGAGAAGGGGGAAACAACCGAGGAAACCGCAGGCTTGGAGCAGGAGGAACACCAAAGAACGGCAGGCTTGGAGCAGAGGAACAAACCGAGGAACCAGGCTTGGAGCAGGAGGAACAACCGAGGGACGCAGGCTTGGAGCAGGAGGAACAACCGGAACGGCAGGCTTGGAGCAGGAGAACAACCGAGGAACGGCAGGCTTAGAGCCAGGAGGAACAACCGTGGAACGGAGCTTGGTAGCAGGAGAACAACCGAGGAACTGCTTGCTTGGGAGCAGGAGGACACCGAGGAACGGGAGACTTGGAGCAGGAGGAACAGCCGAGGAACAGCAGGCTTGGAGCAGGAGGAACAACCAAGGAACGGCAGGCTTGGACCAGGAGGAACAACCGAGGAACGCAGGCTTGGAGCAGGAGGAACAACCGAGGAACGGCAGGCTTGGAGCAGGAGGAACAACCGAGGAATGGAAGGTTTGGAGCAGGAGGAACAACCGAGGAATGGCAGGCTTGGAGCAGGAGGAACAACCAAGGAACTGCAAGCTTGTACCAGGAGCAACAACCGAGGAACGGCAGGCTTGGAGCAGGAGGAACAACCGAGGAACGGCAGGCTTGGAGCAGGAGGAACAACCGAGGAACTGCAGGCTTGGAGCAGGAGGAACAACCAAAGAACGGCAGGCTTGGAGCAGGAGGAACAACCGAGGAACTGCTGGCTTGGAGCAGGAGGAACAACCGAGGAACGGCAGACTTGGAGCAGAGGAACAACCGAGGAACGGGGAGGCTTGGAGCAGGAGGAACAACCGAGGAACGGCAGGCTTCGAGCAGGAGGAACAACCGTGGAACGGCAGGCTTGGAGCAGGAGGAACAACCGAGGACCGGCAGGCTTGGAGCAGGAGGAACAACCGAGGAACGGCAGACTTGGAGCAGGAGGAACAGCCGAGGAACAGCAGGCTTGGAGCAGGAGGAACAACCAAGGAACGGCAGGCTTGGACCAGGAGGAACAACCGAGGAACGGCAGGCTTGTACCAGGAGGAACAACCGAGGAACGGCAGGCTTGGAGCAGGAGGAACAACCGAGGAACGGCAGGCTTGGAGCAGGAGGAACAACCGAGGAATGGCGGTTTGGGAGCAGGAGGAACAACCGAGGAACGGCAGGCTTGGAGCAGGGAGGGAAAAACCGAGGAACGGCAGGCTTGGAGCAGGAGGAACACCGAGGAACTGCAGGCTTGGAGCAGGGGGAAACAACCGAGGAACTGCAGGCTTGACCAGGAGAACAACCAAAGAACGGCAGGCTTGGAGCAGGGGGAACAACCCAAAGGGAAATGCAAGCTTGTACCAGAGCAACAACCGAGGAATGGCAGGCTTGGAGCAGGAGGAACAACCGAGGAACTGCAGGCTTGGAGCAGGAGGAACAACCGAGGAACTGCAGGCTTGGAACAGGAGGAACAACCGAGGAACTGCAGGCTTGGACCAGGAGGATCAACCGAGGAACAGCAGGCTTGGACCCTGAGGAGGAACAACCAGGGACCTGCAGGCTTGGACCAGGAGAAACAATTGAGGAACTGCAGGCTTGGACCAGAAAGAACAATTGAGGAACTGCAGGCTTGGACCAGGAAAAACAATTGAGGAACTGCAGGCTTGGACCAGGAGGAACAACCGAGGAACTGCAGGCTTGGAGCAGGAGGAACAACCAAGCGACTGCAGACTTGGACCAGGATGAATGGAATCAAGAACACAAAATCACAAGAACACCTAGGGCTTGAGACTAGTGTAGCATACCCTAGCAGTACAACACCAATACTCAGGCCCAGACTGGAGCTAGAGGCAGGGCTATATAGCTGGGCCTGATAACTGTAGAGCTACACCTGGCATAGTGCACAGAGTCAGGTGTTAACTGTTGCTTTGCTGGATGGTAACAGCAGTCAGAGCAACTCCAGGATCAAATGGAAAGTTGCTGACAGAGGGGAGACAAGGAAACTCGCAGATCGTGGCAGTGTCCTTCATCTTCAGCACTGTAGTGTGACAGGTCAAAGGGAAACCTCTTTCAAACAGGAAATGCTGCTGCTTGGCTGCAGAGAAGGGAGGCTATGTTCAGTCTGCTGTTTACAAGAAAAATTGACAGGGCAGGGAGGTGATGGCTCCCGGCTTATCATGGTTTTTAACTGCATTGAGCGCTGCTGGTGTCCATTGTGTATAAAGTCCATGGCCCAAAGCAGCTCCTGTCCTCATCATAGAAAGTGATTTCCAGCTTCCAGCAACTTTTTCTGAGGTTATATGGAAGGACGCCATTTGTATTGTTGTTATTAGCATAACTTTCTTTAATCTTCATTTTGCTGGTGACATTTTGGGGCTTT
This sequence comes from Phyllomedusa bahiana, assembly GCA_025379985.1. Classification (NCBI taxonomy): domain Eukaryota; kingdom Metazoa; phylum Chordata; class Amphibia; order Anura; family Hylidae; genus Phyllomedusa; species Phyllomedusa bahiana. Next base: position 57,398 of record JAODAL010009767.1, on the reverse strand, counting down.
GGAACAATTTATCAGTTTCCCATTGCGTTTCAACATACAATGGTCGTCCTGGAACCAAATAATAATGTATGTTGGAGGACCACTGTATCTCTATAGCACACCATCAGAAGCAGCGTGAAGGACATTATAGAGCAGTAATGAGCAGTGTAAGCTGTGTGTCCGGCACTGGGACTCGATATAACACTTACTAGAGCTTGCAGCAGCTTCTCTGTGTGTCCTACTTCCCACTTCACTCTCCATATAATCTCATGGACAGCATGTAACCTGATCCCTCAGGGAGCAGATCCTTTCTCAGTTTAAATGATGTACTAAGAAGAGGGAGGGAGTGGAGGAAAGGAGCCCAATAAGTGAAGAAAGAGGCAACTTTTCTCTGATTACATGTATTACAAAGACTCATATTAGTTTGCACCACTAATTTGTGCAAAGTTTGTTGAAAGGTTTGTGATCATTGAGTGCTATCTTCAAAAAATAGACTACAAAACGTAATAGGCTGTGCACATCTAAAATATACTTTGAAAACGTAAGCATAGGTGCACACTGAAAAGGCAATAACATACATCTAATACAAATATCAGTGGCACACTAAAGACTAAGTAAAACCTCAAGGTATATAGGAATATTGGAAATGCATTACTGCTAAGGAAAATATGAAAAACCTGGGACTCTTAGTTTACAGTTTTTGATCAAAGATTGTATTAAGCTCACCTCCCAAAACGTCAAGGGGTTCCCAGAGCAGGTGAGTCCCTACACTAAAACATGTTACCTTGCTAGGAGTCCATTTGTATTAGATGTTATGCTATTGCCTTTTCAGTGTGCACCTATGCTTACGTTTTCAAAGTATAGTTTTAGATGTGCACAGCCTTATTAGGTTTATGTAGCTATTATTGAGGATGGCAATCTCATTTGGCTTGCTGCAATCAGCTGCCCTCTTTTAAACCAGTGCCAGGACAATTAATTGAAGTTCCTATCACTCCTGGGGAATTGGCTGTCTGTATGGACTCTAGCAAGGAACTGTTTTAGTGTAGAGCTCACCTGCTCTGGGAACCCCTTGACGTTTTTGGGATGTGAAGCTTAATACAATCTTTGATCAAAAACTGTAAAAACTAAGAGTCCCAGGTATTTTCATATTTTCCTTAGATTATGTATTTCCAATATTCTATATACTTGGGGTTTACTTAGTCTTTAGTGTGCCACTGTGATTTGTATTAGATCTTCTAAAAATGTCACCATGTACTAACAGACACATCCATTTTTCCACCTGACCACTCTTTAGCTGAGGAACACAGTTCAAAATATTATTCTGCCTCCTCCTTAACCAGATGTAATTTTACCATTTATCATGCTTATTTTGGCACGGGTCAGGCACTGCTGTAATGTGGCGCATAAAGCTTGATAGCACCAAGGTAAACGATGTCTCCTTTGAAAAACACAGCATCTTACGCCCATTCACAGTAGCCTCCTATTAGTACACCTTTCCTTAAAGGGGTTGTCTCACTACAATGATTCATCTCACCTCAGTCCTGTTTTCTTGGTTTCATTTTGAACTCGGGCGAGTTTACTGGCTTCTACTAGGCTGCAGTAGAAGCCGGGTCTGTAGCTATAGCAACCAGTGCTGGCAGCCTATCAGGAGAGAATGAAAGGGTCTGTAGCTATAGCAACCAGTGCTGGCAGCCTATCAGGAGAGATTGAACAGGTCTGTAGCTATAGCAACCAGTGCTGGCAGCCTATCAGGAGAGATTGAACAGGTCTGTAGCTATAGCGACCTGAGGAGCCCATACAAGAGGGGATATCTCAGAATAGGTAGGACACGGTAATGGACACATATTGCAGAGTGACTTGTTTTTGCAAGATCTTTAACATAAGAAGCAGCAATCCTTGTAGCAAGACAAGCCCTTTAAAGGAGTTGACTCGCCATGCTGTTTTACAGAGCCACAGGCAGTTTCAGATTCACACTGCCTCACTCTTCCTGGTTGGGCTGTGGGTGCTTCTACAGCAGTGATTAGTGTATCCGCTCCGTATTCCCAGCTCTTCTAGTTGCACTGACATGAGAGCAGGAGATCTTGTCTACAGTGCAGAGTGCTACAGAGCTCATTGTACACAATCTCCTTTGTTTGTTATCATATTCTCTTCTCAAGCGGCCGGTGTCCTGCTCTAAATCTGCCCTCACTTCTGACTCACTAATATTAGGGAATGATCAGCCAAGGAGCAGATCTTTAGAAATACAAATCCTTTCCTCAGTCTTATAAATATAGCTACAAATCACAGATATAGAAGTTTATATCAAGGACAGTGGAGCAGATAGCTCGTTATAATCTATTACATTACAGCAATCGCTATCTTCCTGACCTTGACCGAATCAAGGCTCTGCTTTCAGAAAACAATGTCGTAAGGAACGAAAATCCATCACCGGAGGTCACAGGAGTAATTAGCCAGAAAGTTTCCCTCTCCTCAAACATGGGAAAGCTTGTTCCATCGATCATGCCAAGCCTCTTATAACGAGTCAGGTCAGTGCTCCATGGATCAGTGAACCTTATCAAATGTGTGACAGAGAATACTACACACCTCAGCTATGCCCTAGGGCAGGCATCCTCAAACGGCGGCCCTCCAGCTGTTGGGAAACTACAACTCCCATCATTCCCAGCTCCTTTCCCATAATGCCTTGTGATATGCAGATGCTTAGTAGTGGGCTATAAGGCAATCAAAACACTACACACCTTAACTGGTGCTCTCCATAAGGAGAGATGTTCCCCTTCTCTCAGCCACTCATTGCCTCCCACCCGGTCAGGCCAGTATCGCTCTGCTCTACGCTGATGAGGGGCAAAACCCCGAAACGGTCGTATGTAGATGAGCGATATTGGCTTGACTAATATTCCTTTTTGCTTCTCAAAGATTCAGAAGTAAATTGAGGATTTGTTACAACCAATAGAGGGCGCAGTGAGCTTCCCAGCTCCTTTCCCATAATGCCTTGTGATATGCAGATGCTTAGTAGTGGGCTAAAAGGCAATCAAAACACTACACACCTTAACTGGTGCTCTCCATAAGGAGAGATGTTCCCCTTCTCTCAATCATTCCCACTGTTATAGATCATATAAATGCATGATCGGGGTTGTAGTTTCCTAAACAACTGGAGGGCCACAGTTTGAGGATGGCTGCCCTAGGGGGTAAAAAGCGATGGTTTTCGTGGCAGATATCCCAAGGTAAAGAAATAATCCAGAGCAAGAAAGAAAACTGGTGGACACTGCGATGTATCTAGGACCAGAGAGGGCAGAGCCGGACAAAGACTCAAAATTAAAGAGGGAGATCTTTCTTATTAGGGTGAAGCACCAGCAAGGTGTGTGGAGACTTCTACACCATTAGTCGCTCCACTGATATTTTAATACAATGCTCAAAAAAAGTAAAAGTTAACACTCAAACAACACAATGTAACTCCAAGTCAATCACACTTGTGTGAAGTCAGCCTGGCCAGTTATGAATCAACACCGATTGTGCATCCATTTCTCCTGCTGTTGTGCAAACGGAAAAGAAAACAGGTAGAAATGATAAGCAAGTAGCAAGACAACCCCTATAAAGGAGTGGTGCTGCAGGTGGTGACCACAGACCATTTCTCTGTTCTCATCCTTTTTGACTTTGTTGTTTTGGTCACTTTTGTATTTTACTAAAAATAAAACTTATCTCACCTCTCGTTCTACGCTTGTTCCTCGCGATTTATGAAGTGAACTTGCTCCTGTAGTTACACTCTCCCGGACAAACCACGGCTCAGCGGCAACAACACGTCCATCAGGGAGTAGCAGCGTCGCTCAGCATCAGCGATACAAGCAGCTTCCGGATTCTTAACAAAATGTAGCAGCAGTACAAAGTGGGCTAAAAAAAAAAACCTTGCAGACGCGTTTCGAGCCCTCAAGCTCTTGATCACAGCACACTTTTGTATTTCGTCATTGCTCTTACCCCAAGAGGTAGCATGAGGTCATGTCTACAACCCACATAAGTTGCTCGGGTAGTGCAGCTCATCCAGAATGGCACATCAATGCGGGCTACAGTATTGTATGTACTGTTATTCAAGTCGCATGTGATTGACTGAGTCTTGCAATGTGAATGGGAGCAACACTTTGGCACAGGCATCCTCAAACTGCGGCCCTCCAGCTGTTGGGAAACTACAACTCCCATCATTCCCACTGCTATAAATTATATAAATGCATGATGGGAGTTGTAGTTTCCCAACAGCTGGAGGGCCGCAGTTTGTAGATGCCTGCCTTTTTTCGGCCTTACAAACTATGTAACAACCAGATATTCATCTGCAGACAGCTGTTTTGGGGTGTTTGCCCCTCATCAGGGCAGAGTAGTACACTGGTTGGCTGGTTGTAACTCTGTACCCCTGAACCTAAATTACCTGAGGGAGGCCAGGCCTCAGCAGTCAATAACCTGACTTGTGAACAGCAGGCGACGTCATTATCGAGCTGTAATCGATGCTCGAGGCCACATGACACGTTACTGAGACACTGACATTTTCGGATGGCGTTTACCCTCCATTGTTGTTGGCTTTTGTTTGATTAGATTGTTTGAGATTAAAAAAATCAATATTGCTGCTACGACTTAAATGGCCTCAGCATAAAAGATCACTGGAGCGGGAAGTTTTTAGGTTTTGCATAAACACTCGAAAACCAAATATCCCTAACTTTTTGTGAATACTATATATTCTAAAAAGCTCGAGAGATGAGGGGACAAAAACCCCAAAACAGCAACCAGACTGCAGCTGAATTCATTTGGCAGGCCTGACAAAGAACAGCTTGCAGGTTGAAACATTGCATTTTTTTGGTTTTAAAGGGGTTGTATCATTACATTAAAAAGGTCTTCAGAATAAGGGGACAGTGAAAACAAGCAACTTTGCAATTGGATGCCATTAGCAAAGCTGCTTGTTTTCACAGTATTCCTTATCTTCGTTTTGTGTAAACACAGTTCCCCAGTGCCGGTCGGATCCCACCTCCTTTCATTTCAATGGCTGCCGGCTCTACTAATTTACATTCTGTCTGGCCCCTGGTCGTATTCACGGGAGTACGCATTCCTGCCTCTCTCACTCAGAATAAGGGGCCGGCGACATTTTACTCTGCACAGCCAGCATAAGCACAATGATACTGAAGCTACTTCTACAATCAGAAAACAGCAGAATTGTGCCTCGGTGCCTAATGCTACTGTGTGTAAACATAGAAGGGAGACAGATCTGTGCTGCTCTGGATGAGTTCATAAAAGACTGGATTCAACTGTAACAAACCTCCAGCTGTGAGAGAAGAGATCAGTGCTCTGAGTTCATAGAAGACTGTCTAGACTGAATGCAGGTATGCAAGCGCGCATGTTTGTCATTTCCGGTTCTGTTTTTACCATGCCAACAGCCGTGGCGTCCTTATTCTCCATAGCTCAAGCGTGGCGTTTAATGGTGAGTAATATCCACGTGTTTATGTCAGTGCACTTTATTGGATATCATTAAGTATTAGGTGCATATATAAAGGAAATAGGCATCAGTCTCTCTATATCGCTATGAGTAAGGGCTCTGTTCACATGCCCGAAATGCGTTAGCGTACTTTTTACCTGTGTTGTCTCTGGCATTTGTATGCTGTCCTGGTTGTACATGGTACATGCCATTTTGTTTTTATCCTCACTTTTTCAATAAATGTTCAAGGATCTTTTTTCACCCTCAACGCGATGGTGCTGGATTCATTCTAAATTTTGCATTCGGTTAGCCGTTACTTGGACGGACTTCCGTGCACTCATCGCCACAACAGGAGCTGGCTACACCACACTGCTAATGTAAACATACAGCTCTTACAAAATAAGACAGCACAGGGAGAGGAACAACACAGTGACATGTGGACTCAAAAAGAGAGGGGGAGGGAGAGCACACTGACTCGGGAGCGAGCATGAACAGTGAAGGGGGCGGGGGGGATGATGTCATCCCCCTTCAGTTAAGAAACACCCAGCTGGGAGGGGAAGAAATGCCTGTGGATTTGAAGAGCTGTGAAGCTAAGAGTACACACGAACTGATGAAGCGATACATCCCATTTAAACCCACTGGATGCTGTTTTCTCTACGTTTTGCTGTACAAGTTTTAGCCGCGTGGATTCAAGGGCTGGAGACTGGTTATTCCGTTTTCTGATAAGGTTGTGTTGCTGGGTGCCAGCTATATTTGTTGTACAGACTGGAACTTTGTCTTTAGCAAAAAATCCCAGTTGGGTTTGGGATCCAACGATGATTAGGAGCGAGTATGGAAGCCTCCTGGTAAACACTCAAGCCTGTCTTTTCTGTGGAGGGACACACTGACCCATCTGCTGTCATGATCTTGGGAGCCACCGCATAGGACACCCGTAGTAGTGAAACAAGGGACTCTAAGGCCATGTTCACACGGCTTAAAATTGGATGTCCGGAGGGCGCATATTACGGCTGGAATACGTCCCAGTCATTACGGTAATCCACAGTTCTCATAGAGAACTATGGATTCCGTCTCCTCTCCCTGCTCGGCGAATCCGCCGAGGGGGGAGATAAGAGACATGTCAATTACTAGCGGCGAATGCGCGCCGCTAGTAATGATAGTCTATGGGCCAGCGAGGTGCCGGCCCCCCCGCACCACGGCGTAATTGCGGTGCGGAATTACGCCCTGCATTTAAGCCATGTGAACCTAGCCTAACAGCTCAGTGATATGTGCAAGACATCCTGTAGCCCCACGTGTTGCCTCTCATGGCTGCCAACTGGCATTGCCCCAGACGGGATTGCTTTCTTGCAGCCAAGTTGTATCCAGAGGGGTAAAAGGCAACGATTTTTAAGTTCTTGCCAAACATACAAAGTTACAGTGGTCGTTCGGATGAAAAAAAATTCTAAGTAAACGGGGCCAGGGTGAAGGGGAAAAAAAATGTAAAAATGAAAAAAATGATAGATATTTTTATTCAAATGGATGACCAGTTTAATTACATGACTAGCATGTGGTGACTATAAACGTCCGGGTGGTGGTCATTTAACTCTGCACATCCAAATTTCTAACGACCATGCAGAGTGCACTGCTGTATGTGATCTGTGCAGCTGCAGCAGCAGAGAGCAGGCTGTCACTGACAGCCAGACTCTACTGAAGACAGGCACAGTTTATTACGGTTTTTGTCATCTCGATCGCTATATATACAGACAGGCCAGGAAGCCTTTTGACTTCCTGCTGTACAGCGCTGGTGACCACCAGGGCTGGGTAGTTGCAGGTGCTGCTGGGTCCTAGAGGGGTTGCCTCAATGAGCCACAAGCAGCTTTAGATTTATGCATATTGGGGCAGATTTATCAATAATGTCTTACTTTTAGACCAGTGTTTCTCAACTCCAGTCCTCAAGACCCACTAACAGGTCATGTTTTCAGGATCTCCCACAGAAAGTACGGACAATAATTATATCACATGTGCAATGCTAATTATATCAGCTGTGCAATACTGAGGAAATCCTGAAAACTTGACCTGTTGGTGGGGCATGAGGACTGGAGTTGAGAAACACTGTTTTAGACAGTGTAAAGTTAGACTAGACAGTCTTATAATGCGCCACATTTATCATAGTGTTGAGAAATCTGGTGCAGGTTAGAACTGTCTAGTCGAAGTTTGCGCCACAATTAAGTTGGCTTACTTTTATGCCAGAAACTGCGGCAAAATTCTGTCGCATTCAAGCCATGCTCCCTTTCCATGAAACCACACCCCTTTTATGAAGCCATGCCCCCTTGTCAGACAAGGTGCATGACACACATAGTAAATGTGGCGATAAGCTTGTTTTTGGCGCAAATTGAGCCAGAATTCTGGCGCAACTGCCTTGATAAATCTGCCCCACAGTCTCTCCCGGGTCATGCTGTGGGTGGCTCTATAGCAGTGATTGACATATCAGCTCCGTGTTCACAGCTATTCTAATTGCAATGACATGACTGCAGGAGAACTTATTTATGCTGCAGAGAGCTTCACAGCTCAACGCAAATAGACGCCTTTGTTTGTTAGAGATAACACACTGTTCTCAAGCTCCCGGTGTCCTGTGTGCCGACCTGTGGTGACGTCACTCCTTGCTATCAGATAAGACAAAGAGCAGAGAGAAAGGGGAGAGCAGGTCGCTAACCAGAGAAACCTGTGTGCACTCAGAGCAGATGAAATCTCTCATCTCCTCAACAAAGCAATGTATTTGGAAAAAGTCTACGTTTACATGTTGAAAGCCAATCATTGTAGCAAGACAACCCCTTTAACAGACCCAGGTCACTACTGCAGTGAATACTGGGGGCTATATTGCCCTTGACCTTATGGTGGGCACAATAAGTAAAATGGAAAAAAAATACTAAAATAAAACAAAAAGAAAATGTAAAAAAATTGGAATAGTCCAAATCTGGTCTCTCAGCCCCACCCATGATGACCCCAAAAAACAGTGAAAGTGAAAAAACACATGCTCACACGGCTTATTTTGGTGCGCATTTTACTGCGTATTGCGTGTTATACGCGGTGAAATGCGCGCCGCAATTACCGTAATCCATAGCTCTCCTAGAGAGCTATGGATTATGTCTTGTCCCCCCGCGCGTACAATACGATCGTATTGTACACGTGGGGAGATAAGTGACATGTCAATTGTTCACGACGATTACGTGCTGCGAGTAACGCATGTCTATGGGGATGGCGGGCACCCCTGCTCCTCGGGACTACGTGCTGACTAGCGCGAGCTCCTGAAACACATGGTGTATTACGGCGCGTACTATACGCGCCGTAATACACCGTGTGAACATACCCTTAGTGGGTCTCTTCACCTTCCTGTACAATTATAAACGTAAATAATAATGTTCCTATTCTCTGACAGCAAAGAGCTTGAAGAGATTGATGAATTGAAAAATAAAAAGTATACTAGAAAGTTGAAAAATGTAAATTTTATTTTTTCCATAAAATGTGATGCTCCATAAGGATACGACTACACAGCACTGGCTTTTGGTTATTTTGAATCAGTTGAAAATCTGACCGTACCCAGAGCTGTGTAGCCTTCAACAGAAAATCCGTCCTGTAGTCTACTCAGCAGCACGGGTTTTCTACTAGAGGTGTTCCTAAAACCTCCGGCGGAACATAGAACATGTTCTATATTCTGCAGGACCGGCATTGGATTCCCTAACGTACTGGGCCGCAGGAGATCCGAAAGCCGGTTTTTGTACAAAAAACATGCAAAGGAATTTGCTCCTGGTTTGGATAAGGGTTATCTAGCCCACAATGGAGGCAACTCGGTCTTGATAATATTGTTCAGTTGGTTAATGTCAGAGAGAGCGTTTTTTTCTCTTTTGAGGAACTACAAGGCCTGCATGGTCTGGATCGGAGACACTTCTTCGCATTCAGACAAATAATGAGTTTTGTGAGAACTAAAATTGGTTCCGTAACTGATCTTATCAAACCCACTCATTTTGACAGTTTGGCCGGACCAGCGAGTTCCCCGCATTCCTTATCCTTGCTATACTCTGGCCTTCGCAGACCCAAGGATGAAGAAACGGCGACTGCAGTTTTCCGGGGTGGGAGCGCTACTTTCCTGGCATTGATATAGCAGAAGCGGTGTTGGAAGGGTGGAGTAGGGTCAGGAAGATGGTTATCGACAAATCTCGGAGAGACACATATTTCCGTGTGGCTCATAGAGCTATCTATGGATTTAATATCTCCCCACACCCCTCTTTCCCTGATCGTTTAACTGCCTGTCCTAAATGCTCAACTCCATTGACAGGTCTAGTGCATGGTTTATGGTTGTGCCCGGTGGTGAGAGGGTTCTGGTTTAAACTTATTCTTGAGCTAAACTCGAAACTGGCTACCTCGGTATCCCTAGATCCCAAATTACTCCTATTTCACAACTTAGGTACTAACTTACAGGCTTCCCAGCGCAATAAAATATTGCATGTTACCATGCTGGCGGCCAATTGGTGCTTATTGAGCTCGTGGTTAGAGTCCACGATCCCATCCCTAAATGCAGTAATTCAGACATTGAGGAGGCACATGCTTTTGGAAAGGTTACATGTCCTAGATAAAAAAAGAAGCACAGAGAGAAATTCTTTAATGCTTGGCAAGCTTTTATAGAGGCCTTTCTCTCCGATACGGAGATTATCTCTGTAATGCGGCCTTTCCTTGACACAACGTGGTACTGGAAGGGTGGTCTGGCGGGGGCTCTGGGAAGGCTACAGATAGGGGCGATCCTCCCCGGTGATTGGACGAATGCCATATTCCAATTTCAGGGCGTTGTTTGGTTTTAACTTTCGGGTCTCCTATAAGGTTCATTTGTACTCCGGGTCAAATTCATAACTTCGTACTCTTTGTTTTATACCCAACTACAAAGTTTGGGCGGTTTTATATTATGTTTATATTATGGTTACATTATGTTTTAATCTGTACTCTGTATTAAAGGGGATTTGCCAGGACGCCAGTTACTTGCCTCTTATCAGCAGGGGAGCAGAATATATACAAATCCCTCTGAGTCATGAAGCTGCAGTGGAGAGAGGGAGGGGGCGAGTGAGGAGTGAGGAATAAGGGAGCGTCTCAAAACACAACTCAAATAATAACAGTACAAGAGTGGATTATCTATACAGCAAGACAGCCTCATAGCCTGCACTTTCTACCCGGGGCCTTAAAAGCTCATTCATGTTCCCTGTCATCAGATAAGAAGTGTTTCACGCAAGCGCAGCCTGTCATCTCCTCGGTCGTGTCTAGTGGAAGCTTTGAGGTAACTAAGGGGGGACTGAGAAATGCTGTAGCTCTCACAGGCTTCACTTTTTGTAATCACATATATTTAGAAAAGTGATTAAATGCCCATTTTGGAGGATCCCACGTCAACATTACATCAAGGCAAAACCCCTTTAACCAATTATTATATCTGCTTACAATTGTTGTATTATGCTTTGTCCAAAAAAGACCTGTATATATTCTCACCTTTTTGCCATAGTCTTGCCGATGGTTATTTTATTTTCAGCTCTGTGGGGCTTTTTGTGTTTGGTTATGTATGTTTAAAAGAAAACCTAATACAATTTCTTGACATAATAAAAAAAAAAAAACATACACACCCCCTCCCCCGCCCCGCAGTGCGACACGGTGCAGTAACGTGAAAATGCTGTTGGATTTTGGACGTCATTTTCACTTTGCTGTGTAGACTTAGCCTGACAGAAACACCGCTGCACGATTCACACACTATATTTTATTACAAAGTTATACTTCATTTTACATTTGTAGACATTTACATTGAATGGTTTACATGGTGGTTTCTGACAGTAGTGCTGTGGGTGACGCCAGGCAGCTGCTGTGAAAGCAACGACTCGTGGTGGTAGGAGAGCGTGCACTCTCGCACAGGATCCAGCGGCTGGACGAGCTGTCTGGGGCTACACAGCAGCTGTTTATATCTTGGCAGGTCTCAGCCGCTGCTATGTAAGGCACTGTCTGCTATATAAACCCTCCGGCCCTGAGAAGAGCCCTCTGAGTGCTAGTCCTTGAGGTTTATTTCATTGGCTGCTTAAGTTCAAACAATCCGGTGCCTCCTTTCACCACTTTCCCAACCACGAGACAGGAGGACGGAGACTGGAGATAGTCCTTTGCACCTGTTGAAAAACACACACAAAAAAAAAATCTTTGTTTTAGAGGCAATGACTACATAGATTATACAGAGCGACGCAATATCCTGACTGTTATTTATGCTCAGACATAGGACTGCAGCTAAAGTGGCTTTTCTCCAGAAACAGCGCCACTCTTGTCCATAGGCGGTGTCAGGTACTGCAGTATTCACCTGAATAGGGCTGAACTGCATCTCCAGGCACAACAGCTTTTCTCCAAACATCCCCTTTAAGGGGGTTTTCCACATAAAAGAATGCATTAGAACAGGGGTCTCAAACTGCGGCCCTCCAAACTACATCTCCCATCATTGCCACAGTTCTAGATTATATAAATGCATCATGGGAGTTGTAGTTTCCCAACAGCTGGAGGGCCGCAGTTTGACACGTGTGCATTAGAAGATAAAAAAGTGCACAGCTTGAGGCCACAAGCTGACAAAACCATTCCCCTATTCTGCTGCCAATGGCCGGTGATACCAGTAAACGCTACCAGTAAAGCCACTCGTTGCCCTGGTCTCCGCTGCACCAGACCGGCCAGTCTTCAGCCCTCACCCTTAAAGCTTGACCCAACCGTAATGTCCACCCCAACCCTTTGACCCTCAGTTTAGTGCCTACCCTTCCTTGTTATAAGGACCTGAATAATTTGAGACATACTGGTTACAAGGGACCTGCTGCTTCTTGCCCAAAGCAACAAGACTGCCCCAAACTCCTAGAAGTTGGACTGGCAGCGCCAACCTCATGTTATTTACCATCTCGGACTAAGCTATTAATCAGATTTTTGGCCCATCAGGACAGCCCCCTGACCATACCTCTTAGAAGGACAACATAAAGGAGAGATATGTGCTCCTCCTCCTCTGGAAGACTCAGACTATGTCTACACAGCAGAGGTTTCCCGTCGGATTTTAGTATTTTGAAACCGTTGCAAATCTGACGAAAATTGTCCACATAGACTAATACAAAAACAACAAAAAAAAAAAACAAAAAAAACCACACAACTTATAGTCTACACAGGTGGTATTTTTTCTGGTCGTTTTTGGGTGCCGGTGGTTTTGTGAACATGTAAAATCCGATGGAGTCCAGAGGAATATTTACTATGTCAATGTAAACCGACAGTTTTTCTATGTTTTTTGGTGCGGTTCTGCTGAAAAACAAACTGTATGAATTTTTCATACATTAAAAAGTGCCCAAAAAGAGAGACCGAAAACCTCAACAAAAACCACCCAAAAAACTTGGCAGAAACCCAGCTGCTTTGGACAAAAAAAACTGATAAAATACTCAAGTTCAAAGAGGTTTTTAGGTTTTGGTTTTGAGTTTTTTGTCCTATGCTGTGTAGACCTAGCCTTAGCCATGTATTATACAGATGGCCATTCATCTTAAGTGCACGTGATACTACATTTCCTCTGTATGGTCATACTGGTTAGTAGGTGTCCGATCCCATATTTAAAGGGGTTCTCCACCTTGGGCGAGCCCTTCTTGTTAGACAATACAGTGAAGGAAATAATTATTTGATCCCTTGCTGATTGTGTAAGTTTGGCCACTGACAAAGACATGAACAGTCTATGATTTTAAGGGTAGATTAATTTTAACATTGAGAGAGTGAATATCCAAAATAAAGTCCAGAAAATCACATTGTATACATTATATAAATGTATTTGCATTTTGATCCCTTTGGCAAACAAGACTTAATACTTGGTGGCAAAACCCTTGTTGTCAAGCACAGCAGTCAAACGTTTTTTGTAGTTGATGATGAGGTTTGCACACGTCAGGAGGAATTTTGGACCCCTCCTCTTTCAGATCATCTCTAAATCATTAAGATTTTGAGGCTGTCGCTTGGCAACTCGGAGCTTCAACTCCCTCCATAAGTGGGCAAACTTACACAATCAGCAAGGGATCAAATCATTATTTCCTTCACTGTAAGTTGATCACAAAGTGTCTCCCCCACGGGAACCCCCAGCAATAGGCTGTAATTTATGGATAATTCTAGCATTATGTGTTCAGTTTCCCTGCAGCGCCACCACTGGAGAAATTAAGCATTATACAGTGCCCATTGAAATCAATGTACTGGTCAGTGTAATGCAGGACGGGACGGGTCCTCCAGGAGCAAGAGACGCGCTTTGTAATCCCACTCTTTATTCTGGCCAAGAGATGAGGATCCTGAACAGAGGATCCCTCTCTATGAACTCATATTTTTATAATAGAGTGCATAAAAATTAGTTTTCTAAACTGGAAAACCCCTTTAACGGATATTCTGGTGCATGGACAAAAAAAAAAACTTAAAGGGGAGTGCAACGTCATTATACGCAGAGCAACACTATAATACTAATCCTACATCCAAAACATGAGCTACTTTGTCACACAGCTGCCTCTATGAGGAGTAGAACCAGTGTGGGCGTGGCTTCAGCAGCAGCTCATGCGGACAGCGGACTACAGTTCCCATCATGCATTGCTGACATCTATCCCAGGCTTTTCTTCTTCCTCTGTATGCCCCTGGCTGCCGAAGTGCAAGTCTTGTGCCTCTCATATTGTGCTCCCTCACATTACTTCCAAGTTAGATCCCCTCCCATCCTCTGCTGCTCCATAGACCCATAGCTCACCCTCCTAGTGCTGGAACCGAGCATGCCGGAAACAGAACTACAGGTCGTATCCCTTGGCAACAAGCTATAAACACCAGATCTTGAGCTAGTAATTGGTAAACGGTTATGTGGGAAATAACTGAAAATATTTAAAGGGGCGTTCCCACCACAGAATTTGATGGCAGTTATGGTCCCGCCTTTAGGACATAAACCTATCCATCTCGGGAAGGGTCCCTGACAGTTAAGGGTTTGTTCACACGGCGTATTTGCAGTCTGTATTTCGGAACCTAATTACTCTCCAATATACGTGAAGTATAGACCACAAATAGGGTAACTTCATAGCGCTCAGTGAGCGTTCGGATTACCCGATATTTTCTCCCATGCCAGGGACAGTGAAAGTCTATGGGAGTCGGCACAGAGCAATTTAGAAGTACGCACCGCAATACGCCATGTGAACATACCCTTACGGCCCAGACTCTAGAGCAGGTCGCGCTTGTACACTACTCTTCACTCTGTTCTTTGGGAACTCCGAGTACAGCCGAACAGCGCTTACCTGTTCTGGGAACTCCCATAGAACAGAATGGAGAGTCGTGTGCAAGCGGGACCAGCTCCCCAGTCTGACCTGCAAGGGTATGTTCACACAGTGTCTTTCAATCCAAAATACGCTACGTAAAACGTATCCAAAGACGCACCCAAAGTGTGCTGCGTGCTTGGATGCATTTTTGCTGCATTGGGTGCACTTTTGCACCCTACAGTTTTAAATCGGGCGTCTGCTGCGTAACACGGATCAAGAATTGACATGACAATGTAAAACGCTGATGCGTGTTTTACATTGAATCTAATGTAAATCACACTGCACATTGTCAGATGCGGGTTTGGGTCCCAAAAACCGGATCCAAACATGCACCTAAAAAAACATTGTATGAATATCTAACAAGATATGTGTGGGATCCACCTCTAGGACCTGCACCTTATCAGGCTTTGACGGCACCCCCCCACAATATGCCATCAAACTCTATGGGGAGAGGAAGAGAACCACTTTAATTACTATATATTAAAGATTTTTACTTTGTACCAAACACTTTCAATAGGAGTCAAGTCTTATGTACTGGAATATCCCTTTAAGGAACATCTGTCCATTTTCAGCAAAATTGGGTGCTAGTAATGTCAGCCATCCCAGCCTCACATTACTGACTGATAACCTCATTAGACAGCCATAGAGAAGATGGTTATGGATTATTACATAACTCTATTCTGGCATGTGAGGGGGTACCGTCCAGCCTGGCAGCAGTACAGAAGGGTCTTCAGCTTGTCGCCCATTGGCTTCAGGAGAGAGAACAATTTCAGGGATTCTGGGTGAGGCAGAAGCTTAAAATAGAATAATACATAGGGGGCCGTGAAGAAGAACCTGCTAGAGGTTGGAAACGCGTTGCCCGTGCACACGCACCATGTGTATCATTGCTATATTTGCATAATAAAGTAACTCGGTTCGTTTACTTGCGCTGGATTTTTCAGTCCGTTTCTAATTGTACATTTTCAAGAAGCTAAAAATGTCACATAGGAGATAACAGGAAATGGAAGCTTAGCCCAGGAAATAGGAAAGACACGTCCATCACTTGATGCCTACAAAATAAACCTCTGCCCTGAGGCGTCCGTGAGGGAAGTGATGAGGCACAGGAAACAGATGGGGAACACAAGAAACAGGATGAACTCCACAGCACCAGGAATACGGACACCATAAACCACCAGGAGCCATAGCCGCTATCAGCTAGTCACAACATCTATTCGGCTGGCTCCGGGAAAGCTGGATCCAATATGGTCGCCTACTGTCACCCAGCTTTTCCAACTTCTCAATTCTGCCTTTTCAGAATCAGATCACCAAGCAGACAAGAGAGTAAGTTGATGGTGCAAAAAAAGGCCTGTATTAGGTAAAGCATACATTTTTTTTTTTTTTTTAATTAAATAACCTGCATTTTGAAAATTGCTTACTATAGAGTAATTAGCCCTTGCAGCAACTGTTGTAATGGGAATACCCCTTTAAGGAATGGATAAATTAGGGGTTTTCAGTTTGGAAACCTTATTTTTATACACCTCAATAGCAAATCCTAAAGATCTCGCCCTGGAGGACCCTCCCTGCCTTGTGTTAATCTGGCAACCCATGCATGGCCATAGTGTAATGTTTCATTAATCTTATGGTGGCGCTGCAAGGAAATTGAACACTTACCACCAGGTTTTCCCACAGCTTACAGCTGACCATTGGGAGTCGTGTATGAATTCTGGCGTTTAAACGGCAAAATTCATGCGCATAATATTCGTATAGAATGCGCCTGATTTATGAACCCGCTCTACAGTGGTTCATAAATCAGGTGCATTCAAGAGCTAAGACGACATTTCGAGCTCAGGTAAACCAAAATTTATTCAGAACCTTTAAAAAGTAACAACCACGGATCATTAGACCCCGGTTTGGGGTACGCTTGAAACGCGTCCGTAAAAATCTGATGATCTGTGGGTGCCACTTTTTAATGGATCAGTATAAATTTTGGTTTTCTACCAAGAGGATTGCTAGATTTTCCCATAGTCGCATTTATCTGCAGCATTAAACGAAGCAACGGTGGGGATAGATCAAGCAGCAGATGCCATTAAGAAACTGGTGTGCTCACAGGGCAAATATGCAATGCATGTGATTGGGGAGGGGGGGTGTTTGTGTTACGTTATTCAAACGAAACTGTGAGCCGATCATGTGATGCTGAACCCAGTATGACACCCTCCTGTAAGGAATGCATAGAAACATGCAAGGAACGTCACATGAGGTCATCAGAAACCTCAAGTTTACCAAATACCAGCAAAGACTCCGTAACACTGCAAATATGTCACAAGTCTCCTACTGATTGATATTCTAAGAGGCTCAAGCGAAAAGAGCTGGGACTCTTTGAATGTGGCTTTCCTCAAGTCACTGAGCCTTGCTATGTGAATGGGGTTGGCGCCATACCATATACTCATCTGCAGACAGTAATTTTTCGGGTATTTGCCCTTAATCAGTGCAGAGTACAATAATGGTTGGATAGGCTAAAGGCTCCAAAGGGTAGTGGGTATATTTTGTTTGCTCTAACCCATTCACACGGCAAGGCTCAGTGAGAAACATGTGACTTGAAGAACGCTACATCAAACAGGTAGCGCTGGAGAGTCCTAGCTCATTTCCCATGAGCCTTTTAGAATATATTTAAATTTTAATTGAGCGACTAATGGTGTACAAGTCTCTGCGCGCCTACATGGTGCCTCTCCCTAATGAGCAACGATACCACTCACAAATTGATTAAGTCACACTGAATCTTATACTCCATGTACATCCGCAGCAACATTCAAAACTCTGCTGGCCTAAATCACCGCCAGTCATCAGTTTTAAAGGGGTAATCTGGTTTCGGGAAATTCTCCAACATATAACTCTATATATCACAGAGCTCAGCTTCTCTCCCTCTATCATAAAACCCTATATATCACAGAGCACAGCTCCTCTCCTCTATCATATAACCCTAAATATCACAGCTTCTCTCCTCTATCATATAAGCCTATATATCATAGAGCTCAGCTCCTCTCCTCTATCATATAATCCCACATATCACAGAGCTCAGCTTCTCTCTATCTATCATATAACTCTATATATCAGAGCTCAGCTTCTCTCGTCTATCATATAACCCTATATATCACTGAGCTCAGCTCCCCTCCTCTATCATATAACCCTACATATCACAGAGATCTCAGCTTCTCTCTCTCTACCATATAACCCTATAAATCACAGAGCTCAGCTCCTCTCCCTCTATCATATAACCTTGTATATCACAAAGAACACCTGCTCCCCTCGATCATATAACCCTAGAAACCACAGAGCTCAGCTTCTCTATCATATAACCCTATATATCACAGAGCCCAGCTTATCTCCTCTATCATATAACCCTATATATCACAGAGCTCAGCTTCTCTCCTCTATCATATAACCCTATATATCACAGAGCTCAGCTTCTCTCCCTTTATCATATAACCCTATATATCACAGAGCTCATCCTCTCTCCTCTATCATATAACCCTATATATCACAGAGCTCAGCTTCTCTCCCTCTATCATATAACCTTATATATCACAGAGCTCAGCTCCTCTCCTCTATCATATAACCCTATATATCACAGAGCTCAGCTCCTCTCCTCTATCATATAACTCTATATATCACAGAGCTCAGCTTCTCTCCTCTATCATATAACCCTACATATCACAGAGCTCAGCTTCTCTTCCTCCATCATATAACCCTATATACCACAGAGCTCAGCTCTTCTCCTTCTATCATATAACCCTATATATCACAGAGCTCAGCTTCTCTCCTCCATCATATAACCCTATATATCACAGAGCTCAGCTTCTCTATCATATAACCCTATATATCACAGACCTCAGCTCCTCTCCTCCATCATATAACCCTATATCACAGAGGTCAGCTCCTCTCCCTCTATCATATAACCCTATATATCACAGAGCTCAGCTTCTCTCCCTCTATCATGTACCCCTATATATCAGAGCTCAGCTTCTCTCCATCTATCATATAACCCTATATATCACAGAGCTCAGCTCCTCTCCTCTATCATATAACCCTATATATCACAGAGCTCAGCTCCTCTCCTCTATCATATAACCCTATATATCACAGAGCTCAGCTCCTCTATCATATAACCCTATATATCACAGAGCTCAGCTTCTCTCCCTTTACCACCTGCAGGTTTGCTTTAAGGGCAGCATAAGGCGTTTGGAGCGAGTGATATCTTGCCTTCTACTGATTCATTAAACCAATATTTTCTTATTTATTGAAGCTCCCTCTGAGGATCCATCCAAGGACACAATGTTCTGTAGTTATAGCCTCAGCATTGTCTTGTGTTCCCTTGTGAGATAAGTTGCGTACTAGATCTATGCAGGGAGGAACATCTCCACTTTGGACATGGCACAAACAGAGGAGGAGGGGGTGACGGCCGTGTGATAAGGAGCGTCTACAGAATAATAGTAATGACAAGTCTACTGATAGATGACTGGGCAACCAGGAGATCCGTGCGTGGGGGGAGGATCGGTCATGGAACGTAGAGCATTGTCCACTGAGCACTTATAACCTCACTCCCACCAACAGGTGAAGTGATAACATTATCTGGTGAAAATGGCGCCTGTCAGGAATGGGGTATATTAGAAATCACAGAAAAAGACTAAGGACCTTACTCTAAAATATAACTTATTTCTATTATACTAAACAATTACCTACATTACATATAAACTTTCAAAATCCCCTACACTCATAATTATCCCTTAATGTTCCTCATAGACAAAGGGTTACCATATACTATCACAGTGTATACTCTATACGAACACTAATCAAATACCTAAAATATGAGGGACGGAGTTATCGCCCCAAAAAGGGCGGCCCCGTACAGCCAGAGACTCGCCCTATTTCAGCCCTTTCTCTCATCAGGTACAATAGGACAACTGATAAATATCCGAAAGACACCCAATGTAAAATCACACTACTGGTCTATTTCTGTTCCACCTGACCTTGTGTGATCCCTGCTTTACTGCTCAGTCACAATGCTCAGAGCTGATATTATACATTCTTATTAAAGGGGTTTTATCGCTAAAAAAAAGATCATGTCTCAGATTATGGGGACAGTAAAAATAAGCACTTTTGTAATTGGTTAAGCTGGGTGAGCTGTTAAAATCGATAGTGAGATCAAGGGTTGCTGGCTCTATACACACCTCCCAGCTCTAGGGTGAATGATCTGGGCATTTACTGGCTGTTTAAGTCACAGATCCCCTCATATAACATTTATAGAGTCTCCTGCCTGTTAACAGGGGGAGAGGAGGAGGGCAGTGTGCATTGCTCCATATAACCCAGTCTGCTGCCTGGTAACAGAGGAGAAGGGGGGTAGTCTACACTCCTCACATGTCTCATCAGTTCAGGCTGACTGTATAACTGCATATAGCACAGCAAGGAGCTTGTGGAGTCGGCCTGAAGCTCTGCAGACACATGAGAAGCATGCAGGAGGCTGAGAAGCTGTCCTCTGTAGACATCCTTCTGCTTCTACCGCCTCACCCAGAATGATGTCATCACAGGTCTTCAGTGAGGGGACATCAACAAACACACTAATTAGTCACAATTGTACTTGTTGCAGGTTATTAGTATTGCCCAGATATAGCCCCAGTTGAGGAATCTCCTTATCTTCCCCCTTCAGCTCACAAACAACACAAACTCAATGCTTATAATTCAATGTGCAGTGTTCACTTTACTTGTAAACGTATGCTGTATAGCTTCTGGACCGCACGGTCCCAATACAGTCTATAGTCGTATGTACATAAAGCAGTATGGGCAATACTTAGCTGCATATCAGCTTATGTGTAGATCATAACAAATCCAGCAGGAGCTGACAACAGAGCGTCCGCACTCCACGCTACCAAGCAGGTAGCTATACAGCATACGTTTACAAGTACAAGTAAAGTGAACACTGCACATTGAATTATAAGCCTTGAGTTTGTGTTGTTTGTGAGCTTCAGTGAGGGGAGACACGCCTCCTGGGAGGAGAGGACACGCCTGCCGAGAGGAGAGACTCGCCCCTGGATTTCAAATTCAATCTCAGAGAATTAGTTGAAGAGCCCGAACACTTCAACCGATAAAACCCCTTTAACTATTCTTAGGACTCCTCCCCTGTATGGATAGCCACAGATCAGTTCTGAAGTCTCTTGTATTGCTGACCATACAGCTTAGAAACCGTACACTTAAAGGAGTGGGTCTATGTTTGGTCATTCTGACAGTTAAGTGATGAAGCCGTCTAGCATAAAAAGCCTGGCTTTGACAGGGCTAGCTAGCTTCTGCTGGGAGCATGCTGGTGCCCAGCACCCCTTCTGTGGTCATCGGACGAGATTGGGTGCACGTGATGTACGGAGGGACTCCCCATTTCATTGTGCACGAACTATGCATCTGTAACTGCAGCTAAGTATCATTTTATTTCTTTATTTGTGCATTAAACCTTTCATTTTAATTATTTCTGTGAACGCCAATCAGTCTTACAGACCCGCACCTATCATACTGTCATAGCATATTAACAGGATAAGCCAGCAAAGCAAAAAAAAAAAAACATTTGAACCCCCTTTAAAAGATCCATAGAGTCCATGCCCATGAGAAGGGCCTACATAATATTAAGCAGCTGGATTAAATGTTATTGCACTATACACCAATAAATGACATCAGCAACACCAGTAGCTATGTACTATACATACTAAGGGTAATTTCACAGGACACCCAATATTGCCTCAGCAGGTTTTTTTTGGAGCAACTGAAAATCAAGCAAGACTGCAGTAACCCAGACAAACCTATAGAGAATACAATAAAATGAACTTGGGCAGGGAGTTTTAACAGTACACAGATACAGGCAGTCCCCGGGTTACGGACGGGACAGAGACTGTAGGTTTGTTCTTAAGTTGAATTTGTATGTAAGTCGGGAACAGGTATATTTATTGCATGCAACTCCAGCATAAAAGGTTTCGTTCTTAGTTTTGGATAGTGCAGGGAAGGGTTTTTACATTGTTTTGCTGTCTGTGCCCCTGTTAAGAAGATTTCACCTCATGTGCTGCTGTGGCATGCTGGAACTTGTCATTCCACAGCTACTATCTGCTGTGGAACAAGGAACTACAATTGCCAGCATGCCACATAATTCTCCGTTTGTAACTAGGGGACAGATGTAAGTCGGAACGGTGTGAGTCGGGGACTGCCTGTATATCAGACCTGAAATCTGTATTAGGCAGTGTTCACACGGCTTATTCCCGACAGATTTGTGAGCCGTATTGAGCGCACAAATCCGCCGTGAATAAGGGGCGGGACTGGGGCGGGGCCGGAGCGCGGCGGGGGTGCCGCTCCCGGCCCCATAGACAATGCATTGTTTACGGCGCGTCCGCGCCGTAAATAATGTGCATGTCACTTTCTCCCCCTGCGGCGGATTCGCCGAGCAGGGAGGAGCGACGGATTCCACTGTTCTCAATGAGAGCAGTGGATTACCGTAATTGCTGCCGCGGATTGGCGCCGTACTGAAGCGCAAATCTGGCGCGGAATACGGCGCCACTACGCGGCATAATAAGCCGTGTGAACGGGCCTTAAAAGGGAGTCTTTGACCAGTACGAGCCCAGAGCTCTCTAACACCATCCCTTCATGAATGTGCCAGCTTAAATTTCACCAGTTCTCTTCCTAAGGTCACTTCTCTGGAATCCCCTGTCATGTATTACCGCTATCATGCTTCAGTGACTGGTCTCAGTTTGCAGTCCAGGAAATGACATGATCTATTGTGTGATGATCTAACCATATAACTGTATGCCCAGTCACCCTCCTATAACCAGGGCAAGCTGGCACATGATTAGCACAATAGCTGGCAAGCCGCCGGTGGTGTAGGAAGGTCATCTGTAAACTCCCCCTGGTGCTGGAAGCAATCACTGGCTATTGAGCCTTGTAGTCCATATGACTAAGACCAAATTAATTCAGCACGAGAAGACCGGGCAGCTGGCAAAAGCTACTTTGCACAAAAATGGAGCTTCCTTGGGCAAATACAAACTTTTGTGACCAAACAGTGAACTTCTGACCGTGCATTCAATACTGTCCTTCAATAAACTTTCTTTAAAGAAACCTAATACACTATACTGTGTCTAGGCCAGCACCTGAGGGGGCAAAGCATGACAAGGAGTCAAAGAAGATACAGGAGGTCCTCAGGTTACAAACGGAATAGGGACTGTAGTTTTGTTCTTAAAAGGGGTTTTGCCAAGAAGTGAGTTCCTCACCTAACAGGCTGATACTCTCCTCTTGAGCCTTGAAAAAAGGGGCGTTGTGTTTCTGTGTTTAAAAAACAAGTGCCTCCTCCGTGATGTCATCACTCCACCCCCCATGCATGCTCTGGAGGCTGATATTCAGTCTCTGTAGCTGAGCAAACATTGTTTGGCTAAACCAAAGAGTAGAAATGTATTGTGCACAAGCTCTACAGATTTTGTTTTATACCTCTTATCAACTCAGGAGAGAAGATAAGATCCAAGCAGGCAGTGTTCATGGACTGCTGCAGGGGGGAGGGAGGAGGACAGAGCAGGGAGTGTCTGCATGTTTACTCAGCTAATTACATTACAACCAGCAGATTCTCTATACAGCAGGCACAGGCTTTGTTCTCCCCTCTCCCTTCAAAGCTGGTTCATCTGCCCTGCCATCCGATAAGAAGTGCAAACAATGCAAGTGCGGCCAGATTATCCCCTGGTCATAGTTAATGTAAACAGTCAGGAAACTAAGGGCATCTAAGCCAGGCTGCAGCTGTCACATGCTTCACTTTTTTTAATTATATATATTTATAAAAGTGATTAATACCTATTTTGGAGGATCCCACGTCAACATTACATCGTGGCAAAACCCCTTTAAGCTGAATTTGTATGCAAGTCGGAACAGGTATATGTATTGAATGTAACTCCAGAACCAAAGGGTTTTTAGTTATGGATAGTGCAGGGAAGGGTTTTTACATTTGTTTTGCTCTCTGTGCCCCTGTTAAGAAGATTTCACCTCATTTGCTGCTGTGGCATGCTGGAACTTGTCGTCCCACAGCTACTATCTGCTATGGAACTACAAGTGCCAATGTGCCCCATAAGTCTACGTTTGTAACTAGGGGCCAAATGTAAGTCAGGGACTGCCTGTATAAGAGAAAATTCCAATGTCATGAACACAAATCATACATAGAGGTGGGTAGTGTCAGGCACTGCGACTTTCCAGGAGTACTTACCGCTCATTGTAGCGTCCTTTAAGAACTTGTAACTGGTCTCAAAGGTCATTTGCTGTAGAGGAGAAGAGTTGGACTGCATCCCAAAGCGGCTAAGAGGCCGATACGTTCCCTCGAAACACATGTAGTCTGCTATTAGGGAGAGGTGACGAGGGTCTACCTCAATACCTATAGAAATCAAGGGGGATAGGTATGTAACACATGTGCCATGAAAGCAATTGTTATATACAATTTTTAACAATTTTTTTTAAGACTGTTCGTGTATGTTCACCTTGCCTGAAAAGCAGCTCAATACAGCACTGTTTCAGATGCAGTTTTGAACAAGGTTTTCTAACACTGTATTATTTCTGAAACAACCATACAAATTAATAACCAGGCAAAAACAGCGGCGAAAAACGCGCCACCATCCGGGGCGAGGTTTTGAAGCTTAACATTGATTCCTAAGGGGATTTCAGGCACTGAAAACTCTTCAAGAATTGACATGACTTTTTTTCAGCGCCCAAAACAGTGTCCAAAGAAGCGCGGAAAACGCATGGAAGACCTGGTCATGTGTGAACTACAATGCTGCTTTCCATAGGAATCAATGAAATTGAACTGAGAGCGTTTTGGGTGTTTTTTTTTTTTTAAAAAATCACTGTTTTGGATGAGGATACAAAAAACAGCGCTGAAAACAGCGTTAAAATCAGCCGTGTGAACATACCCTAATTGTTTTAGGTCTACAGCTCCTGTGCCTAAGGGTATGCATACATGGCGTATATTTATGGGGCATCCTTCGGAGAGTATTTGCCCCAAAGTATGCCCTGCAAATACGGTAAAAACATTATACAAGTACAGCACGCATTGAGTGTTGTGTAAAGTCATCTTTGTCGTTGACTCAACGCTGATTTGGATCATATTTCGCAGTGCGAATTGTACACTTTCTTAAAGGGGTTGTCTCACTACAAGGATCGCTGCTTTTTATGTTAAAGATCTTGCAAAAACAAGTCACTTTGCAATATGTGTCCATTAACAGTATCCTACCTATTCTGAGATATCCGCTCTTGTATGGGCTGCATCAGCTCCTCAGGTCGCTATAGCTACAGACCTGTCCGATTTCTCCAGATAGGCTGCCAGCACTGGTTGCTATAGCTACAGACCTGTTCGATCTCTCCAGAGAGGCTGCCAGGGCTGGTCGCTATAGCTACAGACCTATTCAATCTCTCCTGATAGGCTGCCGGCACCGGTCACTATAGCTACAGACCTGTTCGATCTCTCCTGATAGGCTGCCAGCACCGGTCGCTATAGCTAAAGACCTGTTCTCTCCCTCTCTCCTGATAGGCTGCCAGCACTGGTTGCTATAGCTACAGACCTGTTTGATCCCTTCGGATAAGCTGCCAGCGCTGGTAACTATAGCTACAGACCTGGTGTCCTCAGCAGCTCAACACTTCAGCCAGTAAGCACGCCTCTGAACTCAAAAATGAAACGGAGAAAACAGGACCGAGATGAACCGATGTAGTGAGACAACCCCTTTAGGTGCCAAGAATTACAGGCCTACAGGAGGCAGAAACCTGCCTAGGGCCATTATACGTTGAAAATATATGGCCATAACATCCATGTTTAGAGAGACAGGTGACATGCTAAATTTCATGGTTAGATAACACTAGGAACAGCTCCTCTTCCCCCATTGCCTCTTGCCCTAGAAGGGTCTTGAGGAGAGTCAGATTATTTTTTACTACTGACTTGGCGTTCCTTACCATATACAGCAAACACGTCTTTGATTTCCTTCTGCACCACCTTCAATGCAGCCTCGATACCGTACGTGCTGGCCATTGCATGGACATCATTTGTATACAGACGCTTCAGGTCCAGGATCTGTGAAGGTGAGGAGGCCAAGATGATTAATGAGAAAGTTGGATCATTGCAGGCACGATAGTGCACAAACGCGTCCCACCAGTAAATATACAGACTGGGAGTGTCACCAATGGGATGAATACTGGTGGTGCACCAGCATCGTGATCAGCCAGGACAGCCATACAACTACACATCCTATCCTGTCACAGCCTACTGGGAATTGGAGACCATGGTCTTACAGTATTCCACTGGTGATGGAGGCCAAAAAAAAATAAAAATGTCGTACAGCTCCTCCAGCGAGCCTCCCGTGAGCATATAGATCTCATATACAGCTGAAACCAGAAGTCTCCATCCACTATATAAAAAGCCCCATCTGCAGGTTTTTCTCACCATCTGCCATGAAATCAGAATAAACCTTCCTCGTTTTAGGTCAATTAGGGACCAAAATTATTTGTTTGTGCAAAATGCCAGAATAATGAGAGAAATTTTTAAAGCATTTTTATTACTTTCTTCAAAGTCAGAAGTTTCCATACATTTCATTAGTATTTGGTAGCTTTGCCCTTAAACTGTAGGACTTGGGTCAACCGTTTTGGATCCTTTCACAAGCTTCTCACAATAGTTGGTAGGAACTTTGGCTCTTTCCTCCTGACAGAACTGGTGTAACTGAGCCATGTTTGGAGGTCGTCTTGCTCGCACCTGCCTTTTCAGCTTTGCCCATAAATTGTCAATAGGATTGAGATCAGGGCTTTGTGATGGCCGCTCCAAAACATTGACTTGGTTCTCCTTAAACGGTAGTTTCCCCAGGTTTCAAAAAATGCATAAAAAATTCTCGTATCCGGGTTTCCCAGCAAATTTGCAAAAGCTCCATGCTTGTACACTACGTTGTGCTTTCGTGAAAATTAGTTTAGATTAGTTTTCTCAAACACTCAAAGGACTCTTATCGACCCCAAAACAAAACCCCTAATTACAGAGTTTTACTTAAAAAATCAAGCTTTTTACGTCTGGCGCCATGACACGATGACCTGCTGACCTGTGTGATGACTCACTCTCCATTATCTCTTGAACAACCCCCGGGGGAAATTTTGTTTACATCATTTTCGAGGGAACTAAAATAGCCTGGAGGTAATAAATTCATTTGACCTTTAGGGAAAAAAAGAAACAATGCAATATTTTTGGAAAAATGTTTTTTATTTTGTTTTCCCCTAAAATTTTGAAAGCTATTTTTTGTAGCGGACAACCCCTTTAAGCCACTTTGTAACCAGTTTGGCAGTAGCTTCGGGTCATTGTCCATTTGGAAGACCCATTTCCGCCCTAAGCTTTAACTTCCTGGCTGATGCCTTGAGATGTTGCTTCAGTATTGCCCCATTATCTTCTTTTCTCATCTATTTTGTGAAGGGCACCAGTCCCTCCTGCAGTAAAATAACCCCACAACATGATGCTGCCACCCCCGTGTTTCACAGTTGGGATGGTGCTATTAGGCTTCCAAGCTTCTCCCTTTTCCTCCGTAACAATGGTCATTATGGCCAAACAATTCAATTTTAGTTTTGTCAGACCACAGGACATGTCTCCAAAAACATAAGTCTTTGTTCCTGTGTGCATTTGCAAACCTTAATCTGGTTGGAGTAATGGCTTCTTCCTGGCAGAGTGGCCTTTCAGCCCATGTTGATACAGTACGTGTTTCACTGTGGATAATGACACAGTCTTACCAGCTTCCGCCAGCATCTTCATAAGGTCTTTTGCTTTTGTTCTTGGGTTGATATGCACATGTAGGACCAAAGCAAGTTCATCTCTGAGACACAGAACCCATCTCCTCCCTGAGCGGAATGATGCCTTGACATTCCCATTGTGTTTGTACTTGCGTATAATCATTTGTACAGATGAACGAGGCACCTTCAGGTATCTGAAAATTGCACCCAAGAATGATCCAGACTTGTGCATGTCCACAATTCTCTTCCTGATATCTTGGCTGATTTCTTTAGACTTTCCCATGATGTTACACACAGAAGCAGTGTGTTTCTGGTGTGCACTAAAATACATCCACAGGTGTATCTCTAACTCAGATGTTACCAAAAAACCTACTATGGGTTGCCAATAAGGCTTGATCTGCTGAGGAATTGTGCACACGCCTCTCTGCATGAGTGGGCATAGAGACAGCCGTCAATCATTAAAATGAGTTTCTCATTCCATTGATTGGCTTTAAAAATGCAGGGAGAGGTAAATACATTACCAAATACATTGCTGTTCTGGTTTTGCTTCTCTTTAGAGTTAGGAGCACATCTGGTCTCCTTCTCTTGCACACAAATCTCCCTAGTCACCGGCCACCTCTCTCAGCTCTGACAGGCTGTAACAGTGGTTGAGATGACAACTCCCTCCATGCTGAGCTCCTTATCTTGAAATACAGACTTCATTTACGTCACTTACCGACATGCTTTAACCATTGAGAGCTCTGTAGCCTTGTGCACTACAGATTACAAACCTCCAGCAGTCATGTCACTGCAACCGGAATGGCTCGGAATAGCAGAGCCAATAAGGTAGGGGCGTCAAACTGCGGCCCTCCAGCTGTTGGGAAACTACAACTTCCATCATGCATTTGCATAATCTATAACAGTGGGCATGATGGGAGTTGTAGTTTCCCCAACAGCTGGAGGGCTGCAGTTTGACACCCCTACGAGAAGGCAACCACTGCTATAGAACCACCCAAAGCCTGACCAGGAAGCGAGAGTCTGAATCTGGCTATGGCTCTGTGAACCTGCAGGGTGAGACAACTACGTTAAAGAAACACTTGGGGCAGAACTTATAGATTGTGTTATGCTTATTGCTGTGCATTAGGGTACGATGCGCGTCTTGGTCACTGTTTTTCTTTAAATATCAGTCGTCCATAACCTTCTGAGTCCATTCCTTCTGCTGAAATGTTCCTTTAAATCATGACACCTAATTGAAAATTTTCGCAGCAGAGAGGCTGCTAGACACCTTATGCACCATTACATCTTCATGGTGGGTTGCGTCTCTCCCATTAGCTGCTCCTTTATACGCACATCCAATAAATGACACATACATTGCCTTTATGGCCCCAATTTGTCACTTGGGAACGTATCGGCCTATCTCACTCTGCAGGTAAAAATCTATGCGCCCTTTATGAAGAGACTGAAGTATTGAATTGTCTCTTAAGAAACCCTGCAGGCGCTGCTGGAGACGCGCCTGCCGTGCGTCAATGAGGAACAGGCCAAATGTCAGCAGGTGAACAATGCCTCATTCACAGGATAGGAAATCTATTGGTTTGTTCAGTAGAAAGCGGCCTTTTTATGATTTTTGTAATAAACCCACCAAAACTTTAATAGGGTTTGTTCACACGGGGTTTACACTCCGTGTTACAAGCGCTTTTCGGATCCGTCTTGGGGTCCGCACTGTCGGTCCCCAAGACGAATCTAACAATTAGCAGTGAGATTATCACTGCTCGCTGTGCTGAACACGCAGCGGCGTTCACATGAGGGATCGCCGCTGCGTGTTTCAATAGCGCAGCTCAGCTCCGTCTTGACAAGCAATTCTTTTCAAGATGGACCCGAGCTGCGCTTTTAAAACACGCGGCGGCGATCTGTCATGTGAACGCCGCTGCGTGTTCGCCATAGACAGCAGTGATAACCTCACTGCTAATTGTTAGATCCGTCTTAGGGACCGACAGTGCGGACCCCAAGACGGATCCGAAAAGCGCTTGTAGCAAAAAGAGTGAAAACGCCATGTGAACAAGCCCTTATATGGAGCACATGGCTAATATTTTGTAACAAGAACATGTACAACATGGAAAAAAATCCCCTTTAGCCCCCACAGAGACCTTCTAGTACAGGAGTGCTGTAGGCCCCTTCTAGACCATCTTGGTTAAACGGATGGCTCTAGACCCCTGTACACCGTATGATCTCAGCACCCGTTGGTTTAAATCATGTAGACGCCCCCACTGATAGAGGCCTGGTCGTCTAACTTGGTCTATATGTTAAAGCAAATACTTGCATGTGCAGAGAAATAGGACATTATTTGCTTAAACACACATTTGTAAAAACATGGGTGATTAAATTGACATGTTTATTTGAACTTTTGGTGATGCTGCCACTTTTTTTCAGCATTGTGGAGGATTTGGGGTCTGACTCCGGAGGCCTGTGCACCACTTTTGTATTCATTTTTATTGAACGTTGTAGTTTCCTTTATTAGTAGATGTTCTTAAAAACACCTGATGAAACGCTATCCAGCGAGAAACGCGTCATCCTGTTTTAATGTCCTAAAACTGTATCTATACTTTATCAGTCCCATCATTCCCTCTTTTTATTTTCCCTTTTATCACACTATAAATTAGTTGTGATTTTTAATATATGCTTAAAAACACAGAAACGCAGCCAAACTTACAGCTCAATGGCTGGACAATGAACTAATTCCTATAGTAGGCAATAGAAGCCCCCGCGCTACCTGGGAGAGAGATAAATGCAGAAATCTGATGAACAGTAGCTCACACACCTATCCACTAGGAGGGTAACCGCTTAGTAAAAAACTGCACATTGAATGAGCACCAGTTCACACCAGTATGCCGAAAAGCCAAAATACAATACAGGGGAGACTACACAAAATGTAAAAATACTGATAAACAACCACACACATACCTGCTATCCATGAGGCAGGTGATTGCTAGTGCTACAACTGCATATAGTTAAAAGGGTGGTCTCACTACATTGATTCATCTCACTTCAGTCCTGTTTTCTTGGTTTCACTTTGAATTCAGGGGCGTGTTGACTGGCTTCCACTAGGCCGCAGTAGAAGCCAGGTCTGTAGCTATAGCAACCAGTGCTGGCAGCCTATCAGGATAGATCAAACAGGTCTGTAGCTATAGCAACCAGTGCTGGCAGCCTATCAGGATAGATCAAACAGGTCTATAGCTATAGCAACCAGTGCTGGCAGCCTATCGGGATAGATCAAACAGGTCTGTAGCTATAGCAACCAGTGCTGGCAGCCTATCATGAGAGATTGAACAGGTCTGTAGCTATAGCAACCAGTGCTGGCTGCCTATCAGGAGAGACTGAACAGGTCTGTAGCTATAGCAACCAGCGCTGGCAGCCTATCAGGAGAGATCAAACAGGTCTGTAGCTATAGCGACCTAAGGAGCTGATGCAGCTCATACAAGAGTGGATATCTTGGAATAGGTAGGACACTGTTAATGGACATATATTGCAAAGTGACTTGTTTTTGCAAGATCTTTAATATAAAAAACAATCCTTGTAGTGAGAAAACCACTTTAAGACTTATATAGGGTGCCAATTATACGGTTACGTGTGGTGCACCATGATGGCTTACAACCAATTGAGGACACCTCTACTATTCGATGGAGTGGGTTTCCCAGCACATTTCAAGTGTCCAACACTAAATACTGACACCTTCTGCTGTCCAGTTCTACAGGGCAAAATATCAAATATGAGCTATTAGTTGGTATTTTGGCCAAGTTCGCAACCCACGTCAAGGGTCCGCATGGTCTTGCGAGTCCTGATATGAAGTGTACTAGCAATGTACAGAAGGGGAAAAAAATTAAAAACACAGAAATATGGGACATTATTTACTTAAAACACAGACACAAGGCCATACTTCCAGTTCAATGAACTGTTCCCAGAAGGAGGCAATATAAGCCCCAGTGCTACTGGGAATAGTTCATTGTCCAGTCATTGAGCTATAAGTATGGTCTTGTGTCTGTGTTAAAGGTGCTATGACTAAGAGTTGCTAAGACTCGAAACGCGTCAGCTACACTATGCGCCCATTTTAACAGCATCAGGTGCTGCTGGTCTCTCAATTTTTCCATTGCCCACAGACCTACAGAGCGTCAGCGTGCAGGCCTGAGACTATGGAGCGGTGAGCTGGCTATTATTCACTGTGGCATTGCACGCAGTAATGGAGATCTGACTTACATCCGAGTATGTGAACATCTCATGGAGATTGATGCCCTCTGTTTTCAGGATGTGCTCCTTCTCTCCGCTTTGGGTCACGCTTTCGTTGAGGAAACAGCGGGTGATTCCTTTGGTCTCATGAATGACCACATTACGGGCCAGGGACGAGAGAAGAGAGGAGATATCGAAGTGAGCCTTCATGGGCGGCAGCTTCAACGTGATCTATAGTGGAAGAGGCAACACATTACAGCATTTATTTTTATTATTATTTATTTTAAAGCGCCATTGATTCCAGGGCGCTGTACATTCGAGGGGGTTACATACATAACATAAGTCAAATGAGTACAATGATAAGTGATTAATGACAATTGGCACGACAGAGGGAGAGAGGACCCTACCCGCGAGGGCTTACAATCTACAAGGAGGGGGAAAGAGACAGGAGGTGAGGGGCAGACATGTTTGTGGAGGAAGTAGCGACAGCAAGGTTATTGCAGGTTATAGGCTCCTGAAGAGATGGGTTTTCAGGTTGCTTTTGAAGCTGGTGAAAGTGGAGGAGAGTCTGATGTGTTGGGGCAGTGAGTTCCAGAGTGTGGGGGAAGCACGAGAGAAGTCTTGGAGACGGTTGTGTGAGGAGATGATAAGGAGAGAGCAGAGGAGAAGGTCCTGAGAGGAGCGGAGATTACGTGAGGGGAGATATTTGGAGATTAGAGCAGAGATGTATGGAGGGGAGAGGTATGGAGAGCAATTATTAATATACACTAGCAAGGACAACAGTAATGCAGAACTGATCTGTACAGGTTCCTCTGATGACTGGGGAATACAGGAGGCGTCTCATCAGGTGTTGCAACGATCGTTAACCTGGCAAGTGGGTGACTTTGCTTGAGAAGTCATAGTACAGCTTCCAATCAGAAAGAGAGTAAACAAGTAGCGAAAAGCAGCGAGAACTGGACCAGTCAGCTACCTTATGTAATAGTGTTGTGGATGGGAACAAAGGTTATATATATGTGTGATCCTTTGTGTCTCTATTGTAATGTATTAGTTATTATATACCTCACATATATCCATTATATATATATATATATATATATATATATATAATAGGCACATACCTATATAATACAGCATGTAAAGCTGTAGGTATATCTTTTGTCATTAATGTGTTAAACAAAATGGCCACCTGTAGTAGTTTGTAGAAATCGTCGTGTAATCAAAGATGCCGCTTATTCAGAAGTTACACCCTGTGTTAAAACATTCCTGAGCTGTGAGGAGGGGTCTGTAGATAAGGATGTGCCAATAGACCCTCACAGCCAGGTACATGTGATGCTTCTTATCTACTAATTTGCAAAAAGGTATAAAAAACCACCATTTTGTGAATAAAATTTAGAAAGCACTTTCACAGCGACAGGGCATTTTGTGATTTGTTTTTCTCGGTGCACCCTTTGTTATTTTTAAGATAATTTGAACCCCCACAAGGACAGAATAGCCCCTTTGAGGCTACTTTCCATTTCAATAGCTATAGGTTAACCGGTCCCAACCATGTGGGTTTTACTCTGAAATGTTGCAGCGTTTCAAGGTAAAACACCTGGGACGTTGAGTCGGGTATGGGGAGAAGCCGCCGTGGTCAGGAGAGGGGAATCTGTTGTACAGTTTCTCCCTGATCCCTATGCTAAACTGGCAGCTTCTTCCTATAGGCAAACATGCTAAGGGGGCAGAGACTGTCAACTCTCCCGGCCACGGTGGCTTCTCCCTCACACCTGGCCCAAATCTGCTGGGTGTTTAACCCCTAAATCTCGCCGGACCCATAGACTTTCATTATCCACGCCGCGTATCCCGCCGGGATAATGTGCGTGTCACTTTCTCCCCGCTCGCGAAATACGGTGAGAGGAGATGGAATCCATAGTTCTCTATGAGAACTGTAGATTACCGTAATGACTGGGACAGATTTCAGCTGTATTGAGCGCAGTACAGTGCGGAATACGGACTGAAATCCATCCCAAAATCAGCCGTGTGAACAAGGCCTAAGGCCGTGTTCACACGGCTTATTCCCGATGGTTTGTGAGCGCAATCCGGCTCACAAATCCGCCGTGAATAAGGGGCGGGGCCGGAGTGCGGCAGGGGCGCCGCTCTCCGGCCCCATAGACTTGCATTATCCACGGCGCGTATTGCGCCTGGATAATGTGCATGTCACTTTCTCCTCGCCCGGCGGATTCGCCGAGCGGGTAGGAGCGACGGAATCCATAGTTCTCTATGAGAGCAGTGGATTACCGTAATGACTCCGCGGATTGGCGCCGTATGCAGCGCAAATCCGGCGCGCAGTACGGCGCCAATCCGCGGCAAAATAAGCCGTGTGAACGAGGCCTAAGAGTGCGGTCTTACACTTTCCCTTTTAATGCTGTCTAACACACGTATATGCAGAGGTACATGGAGAGGATTCCCTTAGATGCGATATCACAACATACCAGAATATCAGCACCCCAAGATCACACTACAGATACTGGTAGGAGCTTTGGTACCAGATTCTGTAGACCGAAAGGGGTGACCCGTCACTGACCGGACTCGCATCTCCATTCATGTAAACATCCCGATAGATCAAGTAAATGATAAAAACCTTGCAAAAAACTTCCAAAGGTATCTTACCTCGCACCATAAGCTCCTTTCTGTGTCATAAGAATAGTCGTCTATGGAAGAGTTAATGTTCAAGACACTGTTCCTCCGGTTCTCCACCATCACATCATTTGCTTGGTTTTTTCTATTCTTTTTTGTGGAGGCGGCTGATTTTACAGGTAAGGACCTGGGACCGTCTTCTGCTGGCGGCACCGAGTCGTCGATCTCGTTGTCGTTCTTCTCGGCAGGATTTTTCTCCTCTTCCTGCTCTTCTTCGTTCTCTGAATGCTGCTGCTGCTGCTCCTCCTCTTCTTCTTCACCACTTTCATAATCAACCTACCAGAAAAATGACAGTGAAGACACGAACATGCACTATCCGCCAACACCACCTTCATAAACCAGTATGGCCGACATGTCAGACCACATCCATGCTTTCATTCACTCACAATGCATGTGCTATGGCGCTGTTGTGGATGGGAACAAAAGGTTCTATTTGTGTGATTCTTTGTGCCTCCATTTTAATGTATTAGTATAACAGTTCGTATGCCTTTATATTATGGCATGTAAAAGCTGCCTGTATATCCATACACTCTCTAATCTGTTAACAAAATGGCCGCCACCTAATATGCTTAAGATGGCGCCTCCTCTGAGGTTACACCCCATGTGCGGACATTCCTGAGTTATAGGGCGTATGCCTCGGCCAAGGATGTAACCAATAACAACTAACAGCTAGGTCCACGTGATGCTTTCTTATCTTGCTAACCTTCAAAAGTATAAAAACCTGCCATTTTGAGAATAAAGACAGAAAGTGTATTCACAGCAACAAGGCATTGTGGGATTTTCTCCCTCAGGTGCACCTTTATCATCCTAAGATAATTTTGGAGACCCCAAAAGGACGTAGAGCCCCTTTGAGGTTCCAACCATTTCAGCGCCATCACACTGCAAAGAGACACAGCCACTAACATGCACTATCCGCCAACACCACCATAATAAACCAGTATGGCTGACATGTCAGACCACATCCATGCTTTCATTCACTCACGTTGCATGTGCTAGGGCGAATGAGAACGCTAAGGTGTCAATGTATACACATTTTCCAGGAGGAATAAAAGAGGAACAGCACAATACAGAGCTCTAGGAAAAGATTATCGGGCATTATTACTGGCTCAATTTTTTACAAAAACAGACATTAGGATATGTTCACATGGTGTATTGCAGTGCACACGGTGCTATACGTCTGTTGCGTCAGAAGTACGTGCCAACCAGCGCATACTTATGAAGCGCTCCCATTGACATTCACCGAGAGCTATGAATCATATTTGTAGGGCGTATTGCAGAGTAATTATGCGCTGAAATATGCCCCGCAAATACGCCGAGTGAACATACCTTTTTAAGATGTAATAGTTGATCTTTAAAGGCGTCGTCCCACTGTAGTCTTTGAGAATATACCAATAGGTACAGGTTCCACCTCAGGAATTGGCTTAGAATGAAGAGTCGGATACGCCCGCGCACAACCCTCTGTTCTCTTCTATGGGGGTTCCAAGTACAGTCAGTGTGTTCACAACTCCCATAGACTAGAGCAGGTGTCTCCAACGTCGACTCTCCAGCTGTTGGTAAACTAAAACTCCCATCTTGAATTTATATAATCTATATCACTGGGCATGTTGGTAGATGTAGTTTCCCAACAGCTGGAGAGCCACACGCTCCTATGCATCCACAGATCTTGCTCCTACCCCTTTGGATGTTCTTGGTAAGTTGTTGTTGATGTTGTGGATTAATATCTAAGGGAGGCTTTTTGGCATTCTAATCTGGTCCCCCCCTTTTTTTTTTTTTTACAGATTTTCCCTAATATATACCTTTCCAGTCCCCTGAGGAGACCTTGGTAGGTAGAAACATGTTGAGACATTTTTGGATGATGTTTATACATATATGAGGGATAGACAGGGGCGTATATAGATCAGGGCGAGATTCCTGTGCAGGCTTGCTCCTTTTGGGGCGGGTTCCCTTTTACTGACTGAGGGTAAGCACAGTCTTGATAAAGGGACAGTGTAGCTGATTATTGATTCCAGTGTGTATACTTTGAGTCCCACAACTAATCGGTAACCCTGCTTTGTAATAATCTATAATTAGAGCGGGATACTTGTATTTTATCTGTTGGGTGTTTGTATTTTACTAGTGAAGTAAAAGTTATGTTTTAACTGTATAATACACGCTCCGTATTTGTGATATATGGGTATAATGTGAACAGGGTTATATCTGATACTGTCAGAAATCGCTTGCTACCAACAGCTGGAGGGCCAACGTTGCAGACTCCTGGGCTCTTCATTCTGAGCCGAAACTTATGGGGCCCGTACCAGAGATCGGTATGGGTCCCAGAAGTGAAACCCGCACCCATCAGGCTTCAATGGCATATTATTTATCTGAGAGCACCATTTATTCCAGGGCTCTGTACATTCAAGTGGGGGGGGTTACATACATAACATACGCCAAACAAGTACAATGGTAACGATAAATGACTAATAGAGGAAGAGAGGACCCTGCCTGCAAAGGCTTACAATCAACATAGTATGGTTGAAAAAAAGACACGTGTCCATCAAGTTCAACCAAGGGTGGGGAAAATGTGGGTGAGGAAGAGAGACAAGGATTTTAAGCCCAGCCTCTCCACTGGTGAATGCCCTGAAACCCACAAGGCAAGAACCAATCTGCTCCAGGGGAGACCCCATCTCTGACCCCAGAGCCTCCACCAGCCAGGATCCAGAATGTTACATGGCTACGTACGCATTAATATTCTTTAGTTCCAGGTAGGTATCTAAGCCTTTCTTGAAACTCCCAACTGTTCCTGCTGTGACCAGCTCCTCAGGAAGCTATTCCCCAGATTCACAGTTCTTACAGTGAAGAATGCTTTTCTCCTCTAGAGATTGAATCCTTTTTTCTCTAATCGAAGGGAATGTCCCTTTGTCTTTTGAGGGGGCTTCACTTGAAGTAATTTTTCCCCATACCTTTTGTAGGGACCATTTATATATTTATATAAACTAATCATGTCCCCCCGAAGCCGTCTTTTCTCAAGACTGACTAAGTTCAATTCTTCTAACCTCTCCTCATAACTAAGATGCTCCAACCCCTTATAAGTTTGGTTGCTCGTCTTTGTACTCTCTCTAGCTCCATTACTTCTTTTCTGTAAACTGGGGCCCAGAACTGAACAGCATACTCCGAGTGAGGCCGCACCAATGCTTTATACAGCGGTAGAATTACATCCTTGTTAACATGCCATCAAAGATTATGGTGGGAGCACCCCTCCCATCCACTCCCCTCCCAGTGAGATGCACTTAAAAGAAACTTTACCTCCTCCTCTTGCTTTTTTTTCCGTTTCGCGTCTGTAGCATCTGCATCACCCTCATCGGCTACTGCATCTACAATTTCTGCTTGTTCTTCACCTTCTTGGTTGTCCTAATGAACAAACACGTGCTCTGTTATTGTGTGAAGTCTTATGGATAAGGGCGAACATGATTGTTAGAGACCACTACATGCAAACTTATTGTAATTCAATTGTATTGTGAGAAATGTAGTCGCCTGACTTACCCCATCATATTTTTTTTTTAAAACACATATGCTACAAGTACTCTGACTACTGCACTGCAAATTAGAAAGGGTGTGCAGATTAGTATATTTTAACAGAATGAGCATCATCACAGAGCCCCATCACAATGCCAGCCGCCATTATTTTGCAAAAAAAAAAAAAAAAATGGTCTGCTGCGTTGTTTCCATTACCCACCCCAAGGAGGTAAAAAAAAATTATAAGTAAAAATTAATAAAACAGGCTCCTGAGAATGTGATGACACAGAAATGACCCCACCCTTAAAACTATTTTTCTGTGCAAATAGTACTACAAGATAATTTAA
Source organism: Phyllomedusa bahiana (assembly GCA_025379985.1). Taxonomy (NCBI): domain Eukaryota; kingdom Metazoa; phylum Chordata; class Amphibia; order Anura; family Hylidae; genus Phyllomedusa; species Phyllomedusa bahiana. Next base: position 19,176 of record JAODAL010009767.1, on the reverse strand, counting down.
AAAAAAAAAAAAAAAAAAAAAAAAAACGGGCAAAATAAAGCCACAAAATAATTTTGGGAGGAAATGGAAAAAATAAATAAAAAGATTAAAAAATTTTTGTAAAAATTACTTATAGTTTGAAATGTCGCCACAGAAGGAAAAAAAAAATGTCTTCCTGCAAGAAAGAAACCCTCATGCACAAAGTTACAGTTACTTGGATGTGCGAGTGAATAAGAAAAAAAAAAATATTTGGCTCCAACAGGCTTCATTAAGGGGGTGAATGAAATCAGATATCAGGTATTAGGTCTTTTTTCTAATCTGTTTTACTCTCTAATTTTCTGTAAATAATTATAAGGGGCCATCTGGTCTGAGCTGCTGATTTGCTCTGGTAACTGCATTCAGAGAGACGCTTCATAGCAGCCACATGGACCACTGAAAATTGGTGTATACAGGGGGCTCACTGGGCCTTATGTACGAAAACAGTCTAGGAGCTCAGCTCTGAATGGCTGCTATGGGCAACAAAGAGTTAATTTTTGCTCCTAAAGACGAGCTAGGACTTATTTTCAGGGGATCTTATTTTTCCATGAACAATTCACCTTTATTGTTGAACAAAACCTCAACCTGTATTAATCTACTGTAGTGATTTCATCACAAACATCATCAGAAGCAGCCAAACACTGAATTGCATCAAAATTGCACTAGGTCTTATTTTCGGGAAAACCAGGTATGTGCATAGCCTGTTTCCCCGAAAATAAGACAGCGTCTTCTATTAATTTTTGCTCCAAGAGATGCACTATGCCTTATTTTCAGGGGATGTCTTATTTTTCCACAAATAAATTATAGCATGCTATACTAGTGTGTGTGTGTGTGTATATATATCTCTTAAAGTTTTGAGTCACAAACCATAGGATATATGTATGTAAAGGACATTTTATGGCAGCTGCAGTGACTTCTCTCAAAGGATGGCAAATGTGACATGCTGGGACTTGTAGAACTAGAAGTCCCAGCATGCCCCATCAGCCATTCTGTGAGATGTGTGTGTGTTGGTATCATTGCTCGGTTCTCCCCCCTCTTCCCTGTATTACTTACATGTACTTTCTGCACTTTGTCTCCTGTCCTGTGATGTTCGGGACCTGTGGTGACATCACAGTCACATGAGCTCCCTGCACAGGTCCTTCAACACTCAGGTGCTACAACAATATGTTCCAGGGCCATATCTCAGGGTGAGCGGGGCTTGGGAACAGTCGCACCCCCTCCCCTCACCTTTCTCTCTGCTCACCCTTAGGGACGGCACTGTGTATGGGGAGCTGCAGCAATGATTTCCGCTATGTCTTATTTTTGGGGGGGAGGGGGGGGGGTTTGGCTTATATTAGGGAATTCAACAAAAGGTTATGTTTTGGTTTTATTTTTTGGGTCAGCGATTTGGATTTGAAAAAGACTAAAACTAGCATTCATCTTTTTTGGTTATCCCCATTGGACAACCACTTTGAGTTTCGGCTCTTTACATCTATACCATTACTCACCTCGGTTTCTTTTGCACGCTCGCCTCCGTCATCAAGATCCTGATCTTTCCGAGAAGCCTTTCTACTGATCACATCCCTATAGGAGTGCAGTCTTATACTTTTCCTTCTGATGGTCTCTAACATAATTAGGAAAAACCTGCAGATAGAGCAAACATGTCAGAATCGAGATGTATTCCTCATACCACAGCTACCCTTATGGCTCATAACAACCATTGAACAAGACGAACAAACCAAAGGTGAACGTATTATGTAGCATCTACTCAGTCTATATACTTGGCCAATAACCAGACTGTGGGAAGGTAAGTAGGGTATATGGGGCACTATTGCCACATAGACTTGGGGAGCAAGACCAAAGGGAAGCATCTAGAAATGATCAGCTTAAAGGGGTCGTCTCATCTCAAAGTTTCATAGGATGCATGAATGAAATGCTGCTTTGCTCTGCCACTTCCTGGTCAAGCTGTCTGTATTTAGCATATGAGCTCCGTGTATTCAGACTTCTGCTAATTAGATTAACTCAGAAGCTTCCCTGCTCCTGACAGCCTGAGATTTAAGTAAACAGCAGTAATTACTCTTTTGTCAGAAAGATCAGATAACAAACAAGCTCTCACTGTCCGGAGTTCTGTGCTGCAGCTGCGACCTGTGTGATGACCTCACTCCCTGCTATCAGATAGAACAAACAGCGGGGGAGGGGGGGAGGGAAGAGGACTACACAGGTCGGTCACTTGGGGAACCAGAGAGAGCACAGAAGGTAATAAAATCACCTGCAGCTCCTTTACAAAAAAAAAAAAGAACAACGCAATATGTTTGGAAAACATCTTCATTTAGTGTTGCCAACATTTTGAAAGTTAATCTTTGTAGCGAGACAACCCCTTTAACTGTAGTCCAAAATTTTCCAATTGTGTTAACTGCCCACCCTTCTACACAGCTATCCTAATAGAAGCATAGGATGACTTTTATATAAAACATTGCCAATTAAGAAAGCTTTTCTCACTACAAGGATCAGCTTTTAAACATGTAGAGAAATGATAAATGAAGACCATTACCAGATACATTGCCGTTTTGATTTTGCTTTGTTCAGGAGATAAAGAATATTTTATCTCCTGCTTGCGTACACAAGCTTTCCTAGGTTACTAACCACCTCTCTCTGCTTTGCAGCATCCTCCAACAATACTGACTCCCTCCCTGCAGTCTGTTCTCTAGCACAGGAGCTTGTTTATTTAAAGTTAATGGCATGCTTTAAAGGGGTTTTGCCACGATGTAATGTTGACGTGGAATCCTCCAAAATGGGTATTTAATCACTTTTCTAAATATATGTGATTACAAAAAGTGAAGCCTGTGAGAGCTACAGCATTGCTCAGTCCCCCTTAGTTTCCTGACAGTTTACATTAGACACGACCAGGACCTGACAGTAGCTGATCTGGCCGCATGCCCCTTGCGTGTTTGCACTTCTTTATTGATGGCAGGGAACATGAAGGAGCTTGCAAGGAGCTGGGGAAAAAGTGCAGTGTATGAGGCTGTCTGCTGTATAGAGAACCCACTGGTTGTAATGTAATTATTTGAGTAAACTTTTCAGACGCTCCCTGCTTTCTTGCTCTCTGCTCACCCCCCCTCCCTCTACCCCTTGACGCAGCATGCTTTATCTTCGCTCCTGAGCAGATAAGAGGAAAGGAACTCATTTTGTGGCAAAACCCCTTTAACACCTTGGGCCACATGTATGAAAACAGTCTAGGTCTAAAACTCACATTATTTCCCATAGCTACCAATCAGAACTCCCTTTTCACTTTTCCAGAGCACTATATGAAATGAGAGGGGCGCTCTGATTGGTAGCTATGGGCAACAAAGTGAGTGGTAAATCTAGACCGTTTTCATACATGCGGCCATTAGAGCTCTGTAGCTTTGTGCACTACAGTTTATAAACTTCCAGCATTCATCTCACTGGAATGGGAATAGCTAGGAATAGCATAGCCGATATGCCAATCACTACTGCATAACTGCCCACACCCTGACCAGGAAGTGCGAGTTTGAAGCTGGCTGTGGCTCTGTGAAACAGCATGGTGAGAACACCCCTTTAATTATATTGATTTATTACGAACAGAAACACCAAAGCAGTATGTCCTTGTGATCCTTAAAAGGGTATTCCCATCTCAAAGTAAGATCGGTCTTACTTTAGGGATCACCACAGATTGTGGGAATGACAGGAACTAGTGCTGCATACCCTTCTGCGTTTTTCCCCCATTGCCTCCTATAGTAAGGTGGGTGGGCCGCAGGGCAGGACAAAATCAGAAGGGCATGCACAGATCCCAATTTCCATTACCATTGTGGGCCCTTATAGTCAGCGCTCCACTGATCATAAAGGGCCTCATGTATGAACCTGTTTAGGTCTAAAACTCACTTTTTGCCCATAGGTTACTATGGCCAAAAGAGTGAGTTTTAGACCTAAACAGTTTCATACATGTGGCCCAAAGTGTGACCTTTTCGAGATGGGAATGCCACTTTAAAACGGGTTATTGCACCTTAATGCCTTGAGGAACGGCCCAATTTAATGATTATATATTATTATAACCCATAATTCCAAAAGCAATAAACTTTTTAATACTTGTTGAGTGTTCCCAATTCACACATTGATAGCAAAAATCGATGGGCGATATCATCAATGTGTGATAGGTGCCGGACCCAAAGATGGGGCTTGCAATTATCTTGGGAATGGGCACCCAAAAGCCTCCATTTAGTACGGAGAGTCTTTCACTAGGGGACAATCTCCTTTTTCCCCTATGGGATTTTGAGTACACCCCAAACACGCTCACCTGTACTCCGGACCTCCATTGAATACGGCGTAAGCGCAACCTACTCTCTGTTCTAAATGGAGACTTTCGTAGCCCGTTCCAGAGACAGGTGCAGGTCCCATCACCTAGTGAAAAGGCATCAATTTGCGAGATAAGAACACCCCTTGGACATGGTTGAACAAGGGCTTGTTTTTTTCATAACTAGTTGTATTTTTTAATGGTATAAGTTAAAGGGGTTGTCTCACTCATTAAATTTACCCCTCATCCTGTTTTTTTTGGGTTTCACTTTGAAATTTAGGGGCTTTACTGGTTCTACTAGCTGCATAGAAGGCCGGGCTGTAGCTATGCAACCATGTGGAAACCCTATCAGGAAGATCTAAAAGGTCTTTATCTTTGCAACCCTGTGGCAGCCGATCGGGATAGATCAAACAGGTCTGTAGCTTTTAGAACCATGCTGGGAGCCTACAGGGGAGATCGAAAGGGCTGAACTATAGCAACCCGTGCTGGCACCTACAGGGGAGATCAAAAAGGTCTGTACTATGCAACCCCTGTGGCAGCCCATAGGAGAGATCAAAAGGTCTGTACTATAGCAACCTGTTGGCAGCCACCAGGAGAGACTGAACAGGGCTGTACTATAGCGACCAGCATGGCAGCCTATCGAGAGACTGAACAGGTCTGTAACTAAGCGACCTGAGGAGCTGATGCAGACCTACAAAGGGATATCTAGGAATAGGGGAGGATATTAAAGGACACATTTTGCAAAATGCTTTTTTTGCAAGATCTTGAACATAAAAAGCAGCAATCCCTGTAGTGAGACAACCCCTTTAATGAAGGACCATATAATGTACTGGGAAACCCATACAAAATTCTATGTGGGGTACAGTTTGTTAAGAATGGGAAGGGAAGAGGACCGTGGAATTTAAGAATTTTTTGAGAGCTGAATGCATGAGATGGGGTTTGCCATTATAGAGTTCATCATGCAATTAGACTCATTCCATGGCCCATGCATTTCAGGCAATACCAAACTTGTAGTTTATGTTTTAAGACCATTTTTTTTTTTAAATTGCCTTGCCTCAACATTTTCTAAGACGATTGATATCAATAAGATCAACTCGTGTTTTTCCAAATTTAATTTGGGCGGGAAAAAAACCCCGGATCGCTCTATGGAAATTATGTTGCCCGTTTTGGGAGGGGGTCTGAACCCACCGGATGTTAAGGTTAGAACCTGGCTTGTTTGGCAAGGCACATTGGATTTGGGGGTGGGGGTGTGCTACCTCTAACGGGATACTAAAAAGGGCCCCGTTTCCACGGCTTATTTGGGCGCCGATTTTAGCCGTACTGCCGGTATTTGCGCTCCAAACGGCTGAAAAACCCTCCCCCTCATTACGGTAATCCACAGTTCTCAGAGAAATGGATTCCGTCTCTCTCTCGCCCCGGGGGAGAAAGTGCGTCACATTATTTACGTCTGCGCCCCGTGAATAATGAAATGTCATGGGGCCGGGAACGCCCCCTCCCCCCCTGACGGGTGCCGGCGTAATTGGGGCAAAAACCGTCCCCGCAATTACCCGGCAATAAGCGTTGAATGAGGCCAAGAGAGCTAATGCCCTGGCACCCTCAGGCCCTGTTTTTACACAAAGTACCCCAAACCCCCTCCCCATCAAATCCTCGCGTTGATTTCCACACACTTATGGGATGGGAAAGGAAAACCAGAGAGGAGAAGTCTCCCCTTTCAATACTAAAAGCTATGCCCCTGAGGAAGTGAACAAGACCTGAGCTTGAAACGCTTGTCGGGTGCATTGCGTTTTGGCTATGTACATATGGCTGTTTTCTTGTTTAAAAATTTTGTTTTTAAACCCTCACCGGGGGAAAGGTTGTCTGCTGTGCATCCCGTACCACGAGCTGCATAGGCGCTTCAGAATCTTGTTGTTGTTGTTGCCCTTGTCGGTCATCAAATTCCCATTGGGCAAAACAAAAACCCATGTCCGCTTGTGGAGGGACGGGGGCCCGCAAAGCAGGCAGCTAATGCATGACAGATTAAAAAAGAGGGTTACACCGCGGACTGCTAGAGAAATTCTCGCTACCGGGCACACATACCTTTCGCATACCAGAATCTAACTTCTGCAGGGGTAGGGTTTAAAAGGTCTTTTAAGGGAACCCTTGAATGATATTTACTCCTTTGTCCCAGCTCACAGGTACATGACCCTCTTGGACTCTACAAAGGTGAGGGGATGGGGCCCGAGACGGACAAATATTGCAACGTCGCCCCGGGGGGTTGTCCAGATTCCGAAAAAATACTCAAGGGGGCCCGGGCGTCTTGTGACATGTCCTAGTTGGTGGCGAAAACCTTTCCCCAAAATCACATACAATGCATTGCCCCAAATGCGGGACACACAAAACTGACCTCTGGCATGGCTTGTGGGGAAAGTAGTTTCCTCTCAGGAAAATTGGGAAGTATTGTCAGATATATTGGGTGCATTTTGGGGTTCCTTTTAAAAGAAACACGACTTTGATATTCCACTCTCCCAGACCCCCTAGGGAGAAGGGGGCCCATCACGGGAGGAGGTCACGCCGACCTACCCGGGAATGTACACTGGGTTTTCTTGCTGCAAAAAGCTGCCTATTTCAACATGGGTCAAACCCATCGCCGTTGCCCCTGGGGGGCAGAAGCAGCTGGAAGACCATCTGGGCGCCCATAGGCTTGAAACAAAAGGCGCAAAAAGACCCCACCCAAGGGTTTTTTTTAAGCGTTGGAGAAACCCTTTTTTAATCTAAAAAAACCGGGGTAGAGGAAACATGCCCTGATGCAAACTTCAAATACACGGGTTTTGGGATTTCAGGGAAAGGGAACCCCGGAAAATCCGGGGGCTCCCGGTAAGAGAGTACAGTCATATCATCACAAATTTTCCCCGATGGGTTTTCCGAGGGGTTTTTATTCCATAGAAGGCCCCTGACATTTACATTAATGTTTTTTTTTAGTTGAGAGAGGTGCACGCACTTTGGTTTCTATCCACTTGATGTTAATGGTAAAGGATTTTTATTTGTCCCCGTGTTTTGTCAGATACTCAATTGTTCCCGGACAGGCCTGCAAATACTTTTCTTATGTCTCCTAAACCTGTCAGAATGTATTTGTTGTATAATTGAGAAAAGCAATAAAATCGTTAAAAAAAAAAAAAAAAAAAACATTTTCTAAGACCAGTAGCCTTTTCATTTTACAATCCTTTGAGCTGTGAGAGGGCTCCTTTTTGTATTTGCACATATTTGCTCCATTAGTTTCTATAAGAGTTCCAAGTACAGCTTGCCGGTAAAATCAACCCACCTTCCTGTAAAGTCCTCTGCACCCTGTTACATGTTTTACCTTGTACCAGACTAACTTGTAGCACAAAGGTGACAACATAAGGCACACCCATCCCTGCCCTAACATGCAGCATACCAGATAGAGAAGCTTAGTGAACATGGTGAACAGAACTGAAGATACTCTCAAAAATATGGGAATCTAGTAAGAGAACAAAGACGGACTTTTAATGACTATATTTACTATTTTGCCATAGGCAAACTTAAGTTTTAGTGCCTTATAGATTGAGAACTGATAGCGTTTAACTTTCATTATGTACAACATTTAACCTCTATACACACATAAAAAAACCAAAAAACAAAACACCTGATTTCTAACCTCTCAATTTGTCCCTTTCTAGTTGTGAAAGAATAACTCCTTTTCTATTATCAAGTCTGGTGTAACACCCCAGAGAGGTGATTTTCTACCTCTTTCTATTGTGTTACCTGCTGCAGAGGGTCTCACAAGGAAACCTTATATGTTTCATGGCCATTAGATTAAGGATGATTGCCCAAGTAAGAGGTTTTGGATTCCTTTTTGCAGTTACCAAATCCCTGTATATATAGGGTTCTCCTGCTGATACAATAGGTGGGGTTCCACCAGATTTCATAATAGAAAAGGAATTATTCTTTTACAACTAGAAGGGGACGAATTGAGAGGTTAGAAATTTATTTATTTTTATTTTTTTTTTAAAGTGTGTATAGAGGTTAAATGTTGTACATAATAAAAGTTAAACTCTATCAGTTCTCAGTCTATAAAGCACTAAAACTTAACTTTTATTATGTACAACATTTAACCTCTATACACACACTTTAAAAAAAACAAACAAAAAAAAAAACTGATGTCTAACCTCTCAATTTGTCCCGTTCTAATTGTGAACGAATAACTCCTTTTCTATTATCAAATCTGGTGGAACCCCACCTATTATATCAGCAGGGAAACCCTATATATACAGTGATTTGCTAACTCCAAAAAGGAATCCAAAGCATCCCACTTGGGTAGTCATCCCTAATTTGATGGGCATGAAACATATAAGGTTTCCTTGTGAAACCCTCTGCAGCAGGTAACACAATAGAAAGCGGTAGAAAAGCACAAATTAAAATATCATGCCTGACCTCCCCTGGGGTGTTCCACCAGACTTGATAATAGAAAAGGAGTTATTCCTTCACAATTAGAAAGGGATAAATTTATGAGACAAATTGAAAGGTTAGAAATCAGGTTTTTTTTTTTTTTTTTTAAAAAGTGTGTTATAGAGGTTAAATGTTGTACATAATAAAATTTAAGTTTTAGTGCTTTATAGATTGAGAACTGATAGAGTTTAAAGTTGCCTATGGCAAAATAGTAAATACAGTCATAGCTGAAGATATGACAGGGAAGTTGGCAGAATTTAATAACCAACCCGTCAGAAAGCTGGAGGAAGATCGGTAATAAACGCTGCAGTCCCATACACACCTGCTCTCCATGAAGAAAATAATCTGCTCCGGCCTCAAACACTTCTCCTGCCGGTAGTATTCATACGGCAGGAAATGGAATCTTATTTTGTAGATGTTAAATATCTTGTTCGAGTCTTCAATGTGGAAAGTTTCATCTACATCCAGTTTGTACATCACCTGCAACAGGGAAAAGAGCGACGTGTTAATAACACTTTGTTGTAGACATGTCTTCCCTTTACCTCCCCCAAAGTACAGATTGGGATCCCCAAAAATTTTGTGATAATAGCCTGAAGCTCTGTGTGTAATTGCAATCACACGAAGCTTGAAGTAAACTACTTAAAGGGAACCTGTCACATAGTTTATGCCCCCCTTGCTGAGGACAGCACAAGCTAGTGTCAGACCTGCTGTTTCCAGCGCTGTGCCCCTTATTCTGTAAGATGCTGGAGTTTTAGAGCATTTACCCCTCAAATCTTATTCATGAGCAGGAGTTAGCTCCACCCACCAGAGGCTAGCCCCGCCCAACTTGCTGTTATTCACATGTTTCGACCTATTCAAAGTAATAGGTTTATCAGTTGAGGTGGGCGGGGCTAGCCTCAGATGGGCGGGGTTTAAAAAAAAACTGACTCTTTAAATGACTCTTCGAATGACTCTTCTGGCTGAAAACTGCAGATTTGAGCATTAAATACACGAAAACTACAGAATCTTACAGAATAAGGGACACAGCGCTGGAAACAGCAGATCTGACACTAGCTTGTGCTGCCCTCAGCAAGGGGGGCATAATCTATGTGACAGGTTCTCTTTAACCTACACCCTCCGCTATACAACAGACATGGCAAGGTAACAACTGCGGAGAGATTGTAACACCACCCAGTGCTCCGTACTGTTGGTTCAACTAGCGCGAGTCTTTGTATTTTATTAAGCAAAACCCTAATCCCTCAGGGAATAGAATACGATCCTTCCTCTATCCTAGACCCCCGAGAAATAAGAGCACTTCCTTAGACCACCAGACATTACACCTCCTCTATCCTAGACCAGCAAGGCATTACCTTAGACCACCAGGGAATTAAAGGGGATTTGCCAAGAGTGCCTTATCTGCTAAGAAGCAAAAGTAAACAAAGCACGCTGAGCTGAGAGAGGGAGCTGGTCAGAGCACAGAGCCATGCATAAGGGATCATGTGCAATGTTCACTCAAATAATCACACTACAACTAGTGGATTCTGTATACAAAACACAGCCCCTTGAAAGCTTCTTCAGCTCCCTCTGATCCGATAAGAAGTGTGCTCTGCGCAAGACCGGCCAGTTCAGCACCTGTCACTCTGCCTGGTCGTATCTAATGCAAGCTTTTAAGTAACTAAGGGCAGGTAAGCCAGGCTGTAGCTCTCTCAGGCTGCAATTTTTTTAATCGCATATATTTAGAAAAGTGATTAAATACCCATTTTGGAGGATCCCACGTCAACATTACATTGTGGCAAAACCCCTTTAAATATTTGCCCTCCTCTATTTTAGAAGCCCAAAGAATTGGGGATTATTGAAGAAAGGAAATCAATTACCACCCTTCCTCTACCTTAGACCACCAAGAAAAAAGGGTATTACCCAAGGCCATCAGGGAATCCATTACCGCCCCTCCTAGGAACAAGGGCATTACCACCCTTCCTCTACCTTAGATTACCAAGGAATAACAATATTGCCCAAAGCTACCAGAGAATCCATTACCACCCCTCCTCTACCTTAGACCACCGAGGAATTCGGGCATTACCACAGTCCACCAGGGAATCCATTACCACCCCTCCTCTACCTGAGACCACCGTGGAATTCGGGCATTACCCAAGGCCCCCAGGGAATCCATTACCACCCCTCCTCTACCTTAGACCATCGAGGAATTCGGGCATTACCCAAGGCCACCAGGGAATCCATTACCACCCCTCCTCTACCTTAGACCATCGAGGAATTCGTGCATTACCCAAGGCCACCAGGGAATCCATTACCACACCTCCTCTACCTTAGACCACCGAGGAATTAGTGCATTACCAAATGGCTCCAAGTAGTCCATTCCCACCCCTCCTCTACCTTAGACCACCAAGGAATAAGGGTATGACCCAAGGCCACCAGGCAATCCATTACCACCCCTCCTCTACCATAGACCACCAAGGAATAAGGGTATGACCCAAGGCCACCAGGCAATCCATTACCACCCCTCCTCTTCCTCACATCACTGCAGAATAAAAGGAATTACCTAGGTCCAGCAGAGAATCACGCACTACCCCTCCACTGTCCTCCTCTTTTTGGTAGCCGATGATAGACTAGACTGTTTATTTCTGACGCCCTAGTTGTCTAACAACCCTAGACCCCAGTAAGTTATAGTTTTTTTTTTTTCACCAAGAAAGTTTTAAAAGCAGTTCTTAAATCAGGGAAACCCCAGAAAACATACAGAAAAGCTACTTAGGCTAGGCTCACACTCCTGCAGGAGGTCACATTCGGAGCTGCGGTTGCAGATTCTGATGCATCAGGCAACATGCCAGAACTGAAGGACCCCTTTATAGCTTGTGTGGTCTATCGGGCACAGTTGTTGCCCATTATGTGACCCATTCCAACATAAGTGTGATCCTGGACTATCACGCCATCTTTTCACATATAGTAAATCCACGGCACACCTTCATGAAATAAACAGCGCACATTTTTATTTGTACCTGTAAACTAATTTGTTCCAGGTAAAGTGATTCTCATTGATGCATATAGAGTAATAAACGGTGTCCCAAATTCCAGATGTAGTGGCTAAGGAACATTTCAGGCTCACTCTGCTATTTGTCAGGTCACATCTGGTATGGAGGGTACATGCTGGTCTAGAGGAGTGCAGCAGTGTCCAGACCATTGTTCCTGCAGAGTGTGACAACCTCATTTAGCCCTTGTCCGCTCACATCTGGTATGGAGGGTACATGCTGGTCTAGAGGAGTACAGCAATGTGTAGACCACTGTTCCTGCAGGAGTGTGACAACCTCATTTAGCCCTTGTCAGGTCACATCTGGTATGGAGGGTACATGCTGGTCTAGAGGAGTGCAGCAATGTGTAGACCACTGTTCCTGCAGGAGTGTGACAACCTCATTTTAGCCCTTGTCAGGTCACATCTGGTATGGAGGGTACATGCTGGTCTAAGTGGTGCAGCAGTGTCCAGACCATTGTTCCTGCAGGAGTGTGACAACCTCATTTAGCCCTTGTCAGCTCACATCTGGTATGGAGGGTACATGCTGGTCTAGAGGAGTGCAGCAGTGTCCAGACCATTGTTCCTGCAGGAGTGTGACAACCTCATTTAGCCCTTGTCCGCTCACATCTGGTATGGAGGGTACATGCTGGTCTAGAGGAGTACAGCAATGTGTAGACCACTGTTCCTGCAGGAGTGTGACAACCTAATTTAGCCCTTGACAGGTCACATCTGGAATGGAGGGTACATGCTGGTCTAGAGGAGTACAGAAATGTGTAGACCACTGTTCATGCAGGAGTGTGACATCCTGATTTAGCCCTTGTCAGGTCACATCTGGTATGGAGGGTACATGCTGGTCTAGAGGAGTGCAGCAATGTGTAGACCACTGTTCCTGCAGGAGTGTGACAGCTATAGGCTATTCTGTATTTAGAATTAGCCAAAAATCTGAAGGTACAATGTGCCGCATAGACAGCAATAAAAAAATCTGTTCTGTAGTCTAGACTTCATGTATTTTTTTAATGATTGGTTTTTAAATCCGGCAATTTTAATACCTGTTGGATATTCCATCCGGATTTGCATCGGCCCCAAACAATGAATATATGGAGCAGACGGCAAATCCAAAAACCGAACGCGGTTTTAGCGCATATCTGTCATATATGTTAAAATGCTGTCGGATTTCAGATGCCATTTTAACATGTATTATGTAGACAGCATCATATCAGGTCACATCTGGTATGGAGGGTACATTCTGGTCTAGAGGAGTGCAGCAGTGGCGTGCAGACCACTACTCCTGCAGGAGTGCGACAACCTCACTCAGCGTGTGTCAAGTCACATCTGGTATGGAGGGTACATGCTGGTCTAGAGGAGTGCAGCAGTGTACAGACCACTACTCCTGCAGGAGTGTGACAGCCTCACTTGCCCTTGTCAGGTCACATCTGATATGGAGGGTACATGCTGGTCTAGAGGAGTGCAGCAGTGTCCAGACCATTGTTCCTGCAGGAGTGTGACAGCCTCACTTGCCCTGTGTCAGGTCACCTCTGATATGGAGGGTACATGCTGGTCTAGAGGAGTGCAGCAGTGTCCAGACCACTACTCGTGCAGGAGTGTGACAGCCTCACTTGCCTTGTGTCAGGTCACCTCTGATATGGAGGGCACATGCTGGTCTAGAGGAGTGCAGCAGTGTACAGACCACTACTCGTGCAGGAGTGTGACAGCCTCACTTGCCTTGTGTCAGGTCACCTCTGATATGGAGGGCACATGCTGGTCTAGAGGAGTGCAGCAGTGTACAGACCACTACCGTGCAGGAGTGTGACAGCCTCACTTGCCTTGTGTAGGTCACCTCTGATATGGAGGGCACATGCTGGTCTAGAGGAGTGCAGCAGTGTACAGACCATTGTTCCTGCAGGAGTGTGACAGCCTCACTTGCCGTGTGTCAGGTCACCTCTGATATGGAGGGCACATGCTGGTCTAGAGGGTGCAGCAGTGTACAGACCATTGTTCCTGCAGGAGTGTGACAGCCTCACTTGCCTTGTGTCAGGTCACCTCTGATATGGAGGGCACATGCTGGTCTAGAGGAGTGCAGCAGTGTACAGACCATTGTTCCTGCAGGAGTGTGACAGCCTCACTTGCATTGTGTCAGGTCACCTCTGGTATGGAGGGTACATGCTGGTCTAGAGGAGTGCAGCAGTGGCGTGCAGACCGCTGTGCCTTCAGGAGTGTGTAACACTGCATTGCTACTACATCTGAATTTAGAACACCTTTCCTTCCTCACTCTGTACACATCACCGAGAATCGATTTACCTTACACTAACTAATGTTCATGTACAAATACAAATGTGCGCTATTGATTTCATGAAGGCGTGTGCTGGATTTACTATAGAAGTTTTAGTCAGGTGTTCAGGGGAAAGGTAACGAGCTAAATATTTCTAAAGATGTGTAAAACCATCTACTCCTGATATAGTCTCGTCAGAAAATAGGATGCCCATTTCCCAATAAAGGGGTTGTGCCACGATCTAATGTTGACGTGGGATCCTTCAAAATAGGTATTTAATCACTTTTCTAAATATAGGTCATCAAAAAAGTGAAGCCTCTGAGAGCTAGAGCCTTCCTTACATGCCCTTCGTTTCCTGACAGTTTACATTAGATACGACCAGGAGCGGGTCTGGCCACGCTTGCATTGTTTGCACTTCTTATCTGATGGCAGGACACATGAATGAGCTTTGTAGGGACAGGATAGAAAAGATCCTGTGTCTTGTTTGCACTTCTTATCTGATTGGAGGGAACATGAACGAGCTTTGAAGGGACTGGGGAGAAAGATCCTGTGTCTTTTGTATAGAGAATCCACTGGTTGTAATGTAATTATCTGAGTAAACATGGAGAAGCTCCCTGCTCAGCCTGCCTCCTTCTCCCCCTGCAGCCGTTCGTGAAAGAATGAAATAATGCTGCCTGCTGAGCTTATCTTCTCTCCTGAGTACAGAAGAGGGAGAAATAAAACGCATATAGCTTGTGCACAATACAGTTCTCCTCTGTGGACTAGCAAAGCAATGTTTTCTCAGCTACAGAGACTGAGTATCAGGAATGTGCATGGGAGGTGGAGCGATGAAGTCACAGAGGAGGTACTTGTTTTTGTAAACACAGAAACACAACGACCCTTTTTTTCAAGCCTCAAGAGGAGAGTATCAGCCTGTTAGGTGAGGAACTCACTTCTTGGCAAAACCCCTTTAACCTTACTGCTCAGGTATCTGGTAAAAGAGCTGTTTTTTTGTGAAACCTATTTAGGAATTAGGAAATGCAAGGGAAATCACAAGAGAGACGAGCATCGCAATCACGGTGACCTTTGCACATTGCGTTCTTCAGGTAATGTCTCCCAGCAGATGTAGTGTCCCTTTAAGCGAGCGCCTCCGTGGTCTTGCAGCTCTGCCGCGCTCATTCATTCAACAATTTACTATGTGGTTTATACGACTAATAAAAGCTCCTTCCTACTAACAGAGGACAAGGCTGCAGCCGGCAGCAGAGCAAACAGCGAGGCCAGAGATCTTATCTTTTTACGAGAGAATAAACAGTATTAGCGATAATTCAATCTGTCTGCAGAGAAATGATTTGATAATGTGGCATTTGTACAAATCACTAAACACATTATATGTAACCAGCAGTGCCAAGACGACAGCTAGCCCGCCGCGTTAAAGAGACCGACGAGAACATGAGCAAGTTTTCAGCTCAAATTTAAAGGGGTTGTCTCACTACATTGATTCGTCCTGTTTTCTTGCTTTCATTTTTAATTCAGGGGCGTGTCTACTGGCTTCTACTAGGCTGCAGTAGAAGCCAGGTCTGTAGCTATAGTAACCAGCGTTGGCAGCCTATCAGGGGAGATCAAACAGGTCTGTAGCTACAGCAACCAGCACTGACAGCCTATCAGGAGAGATCCAACAGGTCTGTAGCTATAGCAACCAATACTGACAGCCTATCAGGAGAGAGTGAACAGGTCTGTAGCTATAGTGACCAGCGCTGGCAGCCTATCAGGAGAGAGTGAACCGGTCTGTAGCTATAGAGACCTGAGGAGCTGAGGAGCCCATACAAGAGGGGATATCTAGGAATAGGTAGGACACCGTTAATGGACACATATTACAAAGTAACTTGTTTTTGCAGGATCTTTAACATAAAAAGCAGCAATCCTTGTAGTGAGACAACCCCTTTAAGTATTCCTAATTGCAGATCTGCTTATGCCCCACAAGTAAAATATTAGGTCTGAAGCGACCTGCTCATTTTCTGATGACCCGTCCCCTTTAGGGCTAGATGTCCCCGACATAGCAATACGATCATATTTTTGGCAGTTTTAGGATTTTAAAACCACAGACATACAATTGTTCAGGCCCCCCATAGACGACAATAGAAAAAAAACAAAACAAAAAAAAAAACACGAGCCGTAGTCTCCACAGGTTGTTTTTTTTTTTTCTCTGCTGATCTTCTGGTGCCAGCCTATTATACAACAGAAGTTCTATAAACTCATGTATTGCTTGTAATAAACCAGAAGATTTGTATTGACACCTGTTATATCACCTGTTATATTTGTATTGACACCTCTTTTCATTCATATGCACGTGTCTTAAAGGGGTTTTCTCGCTACAAAGATCATGTCAGATTATGGGGACAGTAAAAATAAGCAATTTTGTAATTGGTTTGCATTACCTAAGTCACTTAGTCTAGTAGATATGAGCTTTACTGTACATCAATCGCTATTTTTTTGCGGCTGCTAGTTGGGACACGCCCCCTTTTCTGTGGCTGGCTAGTCGAGATACGCCCCCAGACGGATTCCGCCCTGGACACGCCCCCTGCACTGTGATTGGCTGACTGACATTTCATTCAGCCTGTTGGGATACTCCCCCCACCCCTGCACATTCCGTGTTTACTCCCCTCTGAGCTGTTAAAACCAAAAGTGTAACCAGCTATGCGAGAGGGCAGCTGGCTCTATACTCATCTCCCAGCTCTAAGGGGAACGATCTGACTAAATACTGACTGTTTAACAATATAACACAGTCTTATGTCCTGTGCTCCCTCCATATAGCACAGTCACATAGTCTCCTGCCTGATAACAGAGCAGTGTACATTCGTCACGTGTTGCATCAGTTCAGGCTGTGTGTATAACTGGTTATAGCACAGCAAGGAGCTTGTGGAGCCTGAAGCTGAAGGCTCTGCAGACACAAGAGAGCACTGCAAGAGGCTGCATAGCTGTTCTCTCCAGACAACCTTCCCCTTCTTCACACAGAATGATGTCATCACAGCTCTTCAGTGAGGCGAGACGCGCCTGCTGACAGGAGAGACGCGCCCCCTGACAGGAGAGACGCGCCCCTGGAATTTAAATTCAATCTCATAGATTTAGCTGAAGAGCACAAACATCCCAACTGATAAAACCCCTTTAACCCCTTACCGACCTATAACGTATGAGTACATCATAGCGCCGGTAAGCGGCTTTGAAACAGGATCGCGGCACGATGCTGTTTCACAGCCGCCGGGTGTTAGCAGCTAATTGCCGACGACGCCCGCCTGCGCTGTATAACCCATCAGGCGCCGCGGCAAAGATGGCCGTGGCGTCTGAATGACTGAAAAGTGGTGCCGCGCACCGTTTCTCAGCCCGATCAGGACATCAGCGATAAGATTGCGGAGTCCCGACGGCCTAACATGGCATCGGGGAGCCATGTGAAGGCTCTGATCGCTGCCATGTTCCTGTTTGCCCGACTTCCGTCAGCAGACAGGACGTTGGGAAAACACGATCTTTGTACACCCTCATGCATTGCCTATGCAATGCATTAGGCTGTATTAACGTTCGCGCCCCCTAGTGGTCAAGCACCATAGGGGGACTAAATGTTAAAGTAAAAAAAATAAAGTTTTAAAGAAAAAAATCCGATCTATAAAAAATATAACATCATTTATCCCGTGCGCTGAACACCGTAGAAGAAAAAAAAAATCCAAACGCTAATAATGCGTTTTTTGGTCATTTCCCGTCACATAAAAATTGGAATAAAAGTAATCAAAAAAGTCGCTTCTGTTTCAAAGTGCTAGCAATAAAAAGTACACATCTGCCCGCAAAAAATGCCGCCTCACTGACGAACGTAGGGGTTATTGCAAAAAAGTTATTGGTCGCACAAAATGGCGCTGCAGCGCAAATTTCAAAAATAGAAAAAATTTTGAATTTTTTTTACGGTACCAAATCATAACGGAAACCCGACATGTTTGGTATTGCCAGATGCGAAACAACCTGTAGAATACAGAGAACACATAATTTTTACCGAAGAATAAACTCCGTAAAAACAAAAACCTCCCGCAAACATGGCGCAAGTACGTTTTTTTCCACATTTTGCCGTTCCTTAGTATACTCTATAGTAATATAAATAACACCACTAGAAAGTACATCTTATCCCGCAAAATAAAAGCCCTCATATGTCTATGTAGGTGGAAAAATAAAAAAAAGTTATGGCTTTCAGAAGGCAACGAGGAAAAAAATTTTAGAGCCATATTATTATGACCGTCCGTCAGGAAGGGATTAATTATGGATTATTGATTAATCTGGAAACCACACAACAAGGTTACGAAGGGTCTTAAGAAGCCCCCAATAACAAGGGGATACAAAACAAATCTGTAAGTGGCATAACTTTTTAAAGGGGTAATCTCACGAGAGACGGTGAACACATAAATGGACGACCTAGTAATATATGGCAACGCCCATCTGACGGATTCACTAATACATTTATAAGAGGAATGCACAACGTGATGTCGCTTTTAGTCACTACTTGTCACAAGTCCTCTTTATTCTCTGCAGCCTAGCCCAAGTATGCTTACCTCATAGAGACACACACGGGTCAGTTCTTTCTTTAACTTTTTCACTTTCTTCATAGCTCTCTTACTGGGAAGGACGGGGACACTCATCATGGGAGTTTTAATATTGGAGCTCGCAGTCAAGAAAATTTCTCTAAGTCTAAAAAGCAAAGGGAAAAAAATAAATATACATATATACTACATGTGCTGAACTGCTCTTACATGTATTAGTGAGGTGCATGCAGTGATTGGCGGTCTATAGCGCCTCTCTACAGTACAGTGTGGTACTACATGTCCTGTACTGCGCTTACATGTATTAGTGAGGTGCATGCAGTGATTGGGGGTCTGGTAGCGCCTCTCTACAGTACAGTGCGGTACTTCATGTCCTGTACTGCTCTTACATGTATTAGTGAGGTGCATGCAGTGATTGGGGAAGGGGGGGGGGGGGGGGGGGGGGAAGAGGGGAGTCTAGAGCGCCTCTCTACACTACAGTGTGGTACTACATGTCCTGTACTGCTCTTACATGTAATAATGCAGTACATGCAGTGATTGGCAGTATAGTAGCGCCTCTCTACAGTACTGTGTGGTATTACATGTCCTGTATGCTTTAAAGTATTACATG
>JAODAL010009766.1:0-108817 GCA_025379985.1 Phyllomedusa bahiana | reverse complement strand
GGGCAAGTTGTAGACCCAAAGAGGTTCTTTGCAGAGTAAGCTACAATCATAATTTTCTTTCCTGGGGTCAAGGTGTATTAAATCAATACCCATAAATGTAAGATATTTACTCCCCCCATTATGATCAGTCCAGTGTAGGAAAGCACTAGGTGAGGAGGCTTACCATGCATTGATGTATATTTTTCCCCCATCTTTGCCGGAAAAATTTTTTACATCTAAAAAGGGTAGACGTGTCATGGATCTCAAATGTGAGCCTTAGTCCTAATGAGGTTTGATTCAAATGAGTTACAACATCTGAGAATTCGACTTGAACATGTTCCATATGATGATTATGTTATCTACAGTTGAAACCAGGTTTAATACACTATATAAAAAGAAAACAAAATGCAGTTTTTCTCACTATCTGAATGAAATTAGAAAAAAACCTTCCCTTTTTAGGTCAATTAGGTTTACCAAAAATTTTTTTAATTTGCCAAATGCCAAAAACAATGAGGGGGAATTTTTAAAGGCATTTTTTTTACTTTTGCAAAGTAAAAAGTTTACATACACTGGGATTTACTATGTTTTAAAAACAATTTGGGGCGCCCATTATGATGTCAGTCTTTGGAAGCTTCCGAAGGTTTTTTGGGCAACATCTAATTTAAAGACAAAATAGGGGATGTATTTTTAAAAAGCACCCCGAAACACACTGCTTCTGATGTAACATATGGGAAAGTTAAAAAAAAAATTCACCAAAACTCAGAAAGAAAATTGGGGACTTGCCAAGTCGGGTTTCACCCTTTGGGGTGCTTTTCCAATCCGAAGGGGCCTTGTTCATCTGTACAAAAATATATAGCAAGACAAAAAAAATGGGAATGTTCGCCATCATACTGCTCAGGAAGGAGAGGTTCTGGTCCCCTTGTGCATAAAAGTCATGTGATATCAAAACAAAAGCAAAGGACTAGTGAAGATGCGGGGGAAGTGGTAAAAATTGTGTCATTTATCCCCCGTGGAGGGAGTACTGATCAATACGGGAAAAGGCCCCCCTCTGCCAGGGAAGAAGATTTCTCCCAAAAAAAAAAATATAAAAACCAGATTGTTTGCAAATGCACCAGGAACAAAGCCTACATTTCATGTCCTGTGGTCTGAGAAACAAAAATTTAACTATCTGGCCATAAAGCCCCTCATTACATTTGGAGAAAAAAGGGGTAAGTTGGAAGCCCAAAACAAATCCCAACTGTGAAACACGGGTGGCGCATTCTGTTGTGAGATTGTTTTTTTGCAGGGGGAGGTGCACTTCACAAAATAGATTCCCCTCACGAGAAAAGTTTTATGGGGTAAAACGAAGAACTTCAAGACATCAGTCAGGGAATTAAGCTTGGGCGGAAAAAGGGGCTTCCAAATGGACAATGACCCGAAACCAAATTTCCTACCAAATATTTGAGAAACTTGTGGGGATATCCCAAATGTTTGACCCAAGTCCATACAGTTTAAGGGCAATGCTACCAAATACTAATGAAACGTAAACTTTTGACTTGGCAGAAAGTAATAAAAATGCCTTAAAAATGATCTCTCTCATTATTCTGGCATTTGGCAAATATAAATATTTTGGTAATCCTAATTGACCTAAAACTGGTAAGGTTTATTCTGATTTCATGTCAGTGAGAAAAATATGTAAATGTGTCGTTTTACATAGTGTATGTAAACTTCTGGTTTCAACTATATATACCAGTACCATCCACGATGACATTTGCTCACCAAAGACCTCCAAGTTCTCCCATCAGCCGAGATATAGACTTGCATACATGAGGGCTGCGGGTCTACGTGGTGCCTCTCAGCCGGTGGAAAAACCCGTAACTAAAGAGGAAGTAAATACTTGTAAGCATGAAGTTCAAAAGATCAAGTACAAAGCCAGGTATTAGGTGATGTCCGTACTCCATCCAGTTTTTGTAAGAAGTCCATGGTGTCTCTGGTGTAGTATGACAAAGATTCCACAAAAGTCCTGTCAAACTGTCAGTTTTAGACTATATTGGGGTGAGGCATTGGATGTCATATATCAAGATTTTTCTAAAGCATTTGATACAGTGCCACATAAAAGGTTGGTAAGTAAAATGAGAATGCTTGGACTTTGGGAAAATGTTTGTAAGTGGGTAAGTAACTGGCTCAGTGATAGAAAACAAAGGGTGGTGATTAATGGTACATACTCATACTGGATCCCTGTTACTAGTGGGGTATCACAAAGGTCAGTATTGGGCCCCATTCTCTTTAACCCCTTAAGGACCAGGCATTTTTGTTGTTGACATGTTCGTTTTTCCCTCCTCGCCTTCCCGGAGCCATAACTTTTTTAATTTTCCACCTACATAGACCTATGAGGACTTTTATTTTGCAGGACAAGATTTACTTTCTAATGGTGTTATTCATATTACTATAGAATATACTGGGAAAGCGCAAAAAATTCCAAGTGGGACACATTGTGAAAAAAAACTTACTTGCGCCATGTTTGAGGGTGTTTTGCTTTTACGGCATTCAATCTTAGGTAAATATAATGTGTTATCTGTATTCTACAGGTTGATACACATCCGGCAATACCAAACATGTAGGGTTTCCGTTATATTTTGGTACCGTAAAAAAAACCATAAAATAATTTTCTATTTTTTGAAATTTGTGCCGCGGCGCCAATTTGTGTAACCAATAACTTTTTTGTGCTAACACCTACGGATGTCAGTGAGGGTTAATTTTTTGCGGGCTGAAGTGTACTTTTTATTGCTAGTAGTTTGGAATGCATGCAACTTTTTTGATCACTTTTATTCAAATTTTTATGGGACGTGAAATGACCAAAAAAACACAATTTTGGCGTTTGGATTTTTTTTCAGCGTACGGAATAAATTATGTTATATTTTTATAGATTGGCTTTTTTTGGACATGATGATACCAAATATGTGTAACTTTTTTTATTTTTTTTATTTTTTTATTTGTAAAATGGCGAAAGGGGGGGTGGATTTGAACTTTTGATACTTTTTTTTACACTTTAAAACTTTATTTATTTTTACTTTAACATTGAGTCCCCCTAGGGCGCTTTACCACTAGGGGGCGTGATCGTTAATACAGCCTAATGCATTGCATAGGCAATGCATTAGGGTGTACCAGGATGGCGGTTTCCCCACTTCCTGCCTGGGGCCGGAAGTAGAGAAATTCAAAACATGGCAGCTACGGAGGCCTTCACAAGGCTTCCCGCTGCCATGTTAGCCGATTGCGACTCAGCGAACTCACAGCAGATGTCCTGATCAGAGTGAAGAACGGTGAAGAATCCTTTATTTCATTAAAAATGTAAGCCTTATTTTCTTTGAAATATGCAAGATCTCTGACAAATTGTTTATGATCTTTAAGAAGATACTGATAATGTTCTATAGAATTTTGTAATTATTTTTCTCCTAATGAATAATCGTTTTCTTGCTCAAATTTCCATACCTTTTCTATTTGGTCTTTGAGATTGAGATTAAGATTATTCACATTAACTTTTTCTTCTTCTAGAAGAAGTTGCATAAATTTAACAGAACTAGATATAGCTTTCTGTTCCCACTTTTTCATGAATCCCGTACGTCTCTGTTTTGTACCACGGGTTAGGGCGATTCTTAGACCCTTGGAACTATCTGATTTTTAATGTAGTTCTCCCGGTTCTGAACTTCCCATCATGAAGCAATTTGTTCAGGATATATTTTATTAAATGCAATATTAAAGGAGGGTGTATATTTTTTCTGTATGAATTCCTTATCTGAAAAAATATCTCTGGCCTCACTAAGCCACTAATTGGTATTGAGTCCTGTGGTCAAAAATTACCAAAATCAAATTTAAAATAAGTATCAATGCCCATATTCAATAGATAATAGGAGAAAATTAAAAAACCGCCAGTAAAGTATACCAAGTTTAAACCAATGGAAGGCAGTATCAATAAAACATAACTTTTATTATACAAGGATAAAAGAAATGGTGTTGTATACTGAGAGCTATGCAGACATTTCAATAACTCTGTGTTGCCAACACAAAGTATACTAGTATCATGTAGTACACATACCGAGCAATAATAAGAAATAATGTGCAAAAATACAATAGATGAGTCCTACCTGCTTTGGCATCCTATGATGGAGCTTTCCGTGGGAAACGGAATAAACACAGCGTTAATCTTTCTCTAATTTTACTGTATTCTGGGAGATATCACCCTTAAATGCCAGAATATGGAGCTATCTCCCTGATAAGGGCGACCCCATTAGGAACCGTTTCGTGTGTAGCCACGCTTTCTCAAAACATGGCCTTGAGAAAGTGTGGCTACACGAGAAACAGCCATTGACCAAGTTGTAATGTCTATCCCGTCTGCTTTGTTTTTATGGAATAAAACTAAATTAAGGAATGGTGAGTGCTGCAAAATTATTTTCTTCTATTTGGATCTTAACAAGCATTTTAAACTTTGGGTACACCCCTTTGTCAAGTTTTCAATATGTTTTTAAAAACTCTGGGTATGCCATTAATGTTAGAAATAGCATAACCCATTCAATGTAAACCTATTAAATCCCGCATGGCAAACAAGTTAACAAGTTTCTTTATTACAATACTGATGTGAGCAGAAAAAGTAAAAGAAAGATACATGTATAGAAAAGTGAAATATTATTATTGCTCTTTATAGTAAAAAATCTTAAGTCAAAAGCTGGTATGCCAAGATCACAACTGATTGGTGTGAGATGATGGATTGCAGCCATGGAAGAAAATGGTGGTTTATGGAAGAAAAATAGAGGAAAAATATTCTGCTGTCAAGTTGTGTCTGTTTTTTATGTGTTAGAGATATCTTTGCTAATTAGTATTTAATTTTATCAAAATGGTTTAAAATTTTACAAAATTAAACATGGACTGTAAAAATCATACTAACAGTGCTTATCTAGCTTTGTACAGAATGATAAAAATATGTACACAACTTGGTAACAATGGCATCCAGCCCTGCTTTGTGTGAATTTCATTGTCACTTTACAAATAGGAGAACACCCACAAACTAAAAAGGGCTGAGAAAAAATGTCCTAGCTTTTGCCCTTTATCTTCTATAACATACTCCTGATCTGACCCGGCATTGGTTGACTGACAATCTATTGAATGTGCATTGCCAGACAAACTTTAATGTAGAGTACATTTTTTATGCCATACCATATAAGAATTTTTTTTGTCTGGAAATGGTTTCCTAGTTTGGGACATTTCCTGGCTACGATATACACTACCGTTCAAAAGTTTGGGGTCCCTTAGAAATTTCCTTATTTTTGAAAGAAAACACAGTTTTTTTCAATGAAGCTAACATTAAATGAATCAGAAATACACTCTATACATTGATAATGGGGTAAATGACTATTCTAGCTGCAAACATCTGGTTGTTAATGCAATATCTACATAGGTATATAGAGGCCCATTTCCAACAACCATCACTCCAGTGTTCTAATGGTACATTGTGTTTGCTAACTGTGTAAGAAAGCTAGTGAATATTTTGAACACCCTTGAAAACCCTTGTGCACGTATGTTACCACAGCTGAAGACAGTTTTGCTGATTAGAGAAGCTAGTGAAAGTGTGTACTACTCCCTTTAGAGGAGAGCACAAACAGGCTCTAACCAGAGTAGAAAGATAAGTGGGAGGCCCCGCTGCACAACTGAGCAACAAGGGCAAGTACATTTGAGTCTCTAGTTTGAGAAATCGACGCCCCCTCAGGTCCTCAACTGGCAGCTTCATTAAATAGTACCCGCAAAACGCCGGTGTCAACGTCTACAGTGAAGAGGCGACTTCGGGATGCTGGTCTTCAGGGCAGAGTGGCAAAGAAAAAGCCATATCTAAAACTGGATAATAAAAGAAAAAAAAATAATATGGGCTAAAGAACACAGACATTGGACAGAGGAAGATTGGAAAAAAGTGTTATGGACAGACGAATTGAAGTTTGAGGTGTTTGGATCACACAGAAGAACATTTGTGAGAGGCAGAAAAATGGAAAAGATTGGAAGAGTGCCTGACACCATCTGTCAAGCAAGGTAGAGGTAATGGTCTGGGTTTGCTTTGGTGCTGGTAAAGTGGGAGATTTGTAAAAGGTAAAAGGGATTTTGAATAAGGAAGGCTATCATTCCATTTTGCAACGCCATGCCATACCCTGTGGACAGCGCTTAATTGGAGCCAATTTCATCCTGCAACAAGACAATGACCCAAAGCACACCAACAAATTATGCAAGAACTATTTAGGGAAGAAGCAAGCAGCTGGTATTCTATCTGTAATGACTGGCCAGCGCAGGTACCAGATCTCAACGCCATTGAGCTGTTGTGGGAGCAGCTTGACCGTATGGTATGGAAAAAGTGCCCATCAAGCCAATCCAACTTGTGGGAGGGGCTTCTGGAAGCATGGGGTGAAATTTCTCCAGATTACCTCAGCAAATTAACAGCTAGAATGCCAAAGGGCTGCAATTGCTGCAAAGGGAGAATTCTTTGACAAAAGAAAAGCTTGAAGTAGAAAATATTGTGTCAAAAAAAATCATTATTTCTAACCTTGTCAAGTAGGACTATATTTTTTTTATTTGCAACCCCTTTTTGATAAATAAAAAGTAGATTTTTCAGGGAAAACATAAAATTGTCTGGGTGACTCCAAACTTTTGAATGGTAGTGTACAACAATCAGCCACTGCATTAAAACTCCCGCTTAGTATTGTGTAGGACCGTAATTGCCACTGAAACAGGCATGGACTTTTCAAGCCTTCTGAAGATGTCCTGTAGTATCTGAAAGCACGACTTAAGTAGCAGATCTTTTAAGTCCTGTAATTTGTTCGTTAGAGGCTCAATGGATTGGACTTGTTTTATTAGCGCACCCTGAAGATGCTCAGTCCCAACTTGCGAATTTGTTGGACCAGTTAACTCCAAGTTAGGTATATTGTTCCTGAAAAAAAATTTGTGTTGTGGCAGAGTGTACTATCCTACCAAAAGGTCAAGGCTGATTTTAGCTTTACTGCTACCTGTTGCAAAAGATGAAACGGTGCCACTGCCAATGAATGCCACAAAATTCTAAATTAATGTTGTAGCCAAACACTATTTGGCCAATAAGTCCTACAAATGATAATATAAGAAGACTTTATATTGTATATCTAATAGAGGAATCTTAAGAATGTGTAAAACAATTAATTTGGGTAAAAAACACATTTATGAAAGTCATTGTATACATGTTGTGAGACAGTGACAGACAGGATCATTGAGGGCAATTATATTTCCCCCAAAATGTTTTTCTATATGGCTAAGGCCCTGTTCACACGGTGGGTTTGGCCGTGGGTGCAGCCGCGGCCAAACCTCGTCCTAACCTTGCCGCAGACTCGCGTCTCCCGTGGGAGTGGTCTTGGCGCGGGTGGGGCATGGCTTGGGGCACGGCTTGCGGAGAGGGTTTTCCCCTCATTCAAATTCAAACCCGCGCTGTGTGAATATTAACGCGGTTTCCCGTGTTAATAAACTAGGCGCGATTTGGCCGCGGAAACCACGTTGGAACCCACGGCCATAACCACGGCCAAATCCATCATGTGAACAGGGCCTTTGTCTCCAGGGAATACTTTGGCAATGAAAAGGTCATTATTCTGGCTGCGTGTTAATTAGAACACCTGAGTCTTGAATGACGTTACACTGGCATTTTTCAGTACGCATGATACGTGGTGTAAAATAACTGACATAAAAAAAAAGAAAAGTATTTTCGAGTAACAGAAATGTATAAGAGGCAGAAATCTGCCTTGGGCCATTGCCTACTTTCAACGGCGCTAACAAACATGTCTACAGCGCGCATAAGTACAGGCTTTAAATACGTCGTGTGAACTCACTCTAAGACTGTATTTTTGTTGCTGTTACTAAGTAAATCCAGGCATTGCATGTATTTTGGACTTTATCCATTTGTTTCACTCTCTGTCTTTTTGAAGCCTGGGTAGCTTAAGGCTTTGTCTATACGGTAGTGGACAAAAAACAACAGGAAAACCAAATCCTAAAACTGAGTTTTTTGTTCACTGCCTGTCAAAAGCTGCGGAAAAAAACAGAAATGCACAGCATTAGATGTGCTGCATATTTCTGCAAAAAATGCGTCAAAACACATCTGCCGCGTAGACCCCAATAGTAAATTTTAAATAGTAATAGCAACATGTTTAAAAAAACGACCAGCAAATAAAACGAGCAGAAAAAAGATGTTCTATGGAGACAACAGAACGTTTTTACTATACAAGTCTATGGAACCTCTTTTCAGTCATTTTGTCAGCGTTTTTATAAAACGAAAAACGCTAAAATAACGGATGTTTTTGTATGCAGTGGAGACATAGCCTAACCATCCACATAGTATATGACTGAATATACAGTCTCACACACAGGGCATTTGAGGTTTTATTTATATATTTTGTTTTAACAGCAATTTTGGGTAGCTATTCCCCCCCCCCCAAATGAAACGGAACCCATCTCATTCAGCATCTTTACGTTTTTTGGATAGATGGTACGAAAATCTATTATTATATTGTTAAATTTGTATTTACTCACATATCTTACTGAAGAAAATGGTTAAAGCCTCTTTTACACATCGTTAAGTCTATTCTAAAAGAGAGAGTCACCCATCTAAGTGTGTTTGGTTATATTTAAAATTCCTAAAGAAGTAAAATGGCGGAACGGCCGCAATAGCTGCTTTACCCATTTTCTCAGACAGTCAATTTGTAGTTGGCTATGTGCTGACCTTCAGGATGGAAGTATTGTTCCTTACTAATACAGAGGAGGGTACTGGCTGTCTAGACAGATGCCTTAGATGCAAGCCAGGGAGTTATTGGTTCTTAGTGAAAACCATTGGTACATGGATTTACTTTTAGGCATTTCTCCATAGAGGAAAAAGTATTCAAATTTACCCTACTTTACAAGGAAAACGTATATATGCCAGCCAAACCACAGTTTTTGGGTACATTCACACAACATAATTGTACGCTAATTTGTGGGGCATATTTTGCACTTGAAATCTGGCCCAACATAAGTTTCAAATAATGACCTATGTAGCCCTCATTTATTCCAATGTAAAATACTCATTCACACGACGCATATTTTACAAGCATATTTTTGGCACTCATGTAAATTTAAGTGCCTTATCAATTCCCAAGGTGTTTTCAAGAGTGAAATCCCCAGCGAAACCATGGTGAAGCATTTTTTCTGGCTGTAAATGTCTCAACATACACTCCTTACACCTCAGGCGTATTTTGAACCGTAAATTTACACTTCAAAATTACATCATGTCAGCATACTCTTACCCAAAATGGAGAGTCAAAATACTGAGCAAAAAACTGCCTTGAAAAAATGGGCTTAGTCTTCCTTCACACATGGCAGTTTTTTGTTTCCTTTTTTTGTCGGGGGGGGGGGGGGGTGAGGCATTCTTTCAAAAATGTTTGAAAACTGTCTAGGTTTAAAACTCACTTAGCAACCAATCAGAACACCCCTTTGATTTTTCTATATGAAATGAAAGGGGTGCTCTGATTTGTTGCTAGGGCAACAAAGTGAATTTTAGACCTAAACAGTTTTCATACATGTGGTCCTATATGTTTTGGTGGCACTTTGACTATAACAAATGATGTTAGTCATGGATCATTACATTCAATGATTCCTCTTTGAATCACATGGTTTGTAATGTGAAAATCTGCACACAAAGAAAACGCACAGTAACACAATTTTTTTAATGATGAATGTGGGAGGAAATTAACAAAAACTAGTAATAAAAAAAAAAAAAATTGCTGTGCATCCAAGAATCACACCAACAGTGAGATGAAAAAAAACCCCTAAAACATGAATGATTTCTAGTGTTTCATAAATTTGTATGGACCAACAAAAACATCTGCCAGTGATGTGGCATTTTTTTTAATACAAAAAAATGCAAATATCATAAACTCAGGAAAAACGCTGTGTTTATATGAGACATAACATAAGATCACTTTGTATTCCAGTGTAGAAATAAGGGTAGACAAACTTTGCCACATGGTTGAGCAGCTGTCCAGCTTACAGCATTCAAATCTAACTGTTAGACACAGAAAAAAAACTCCTCTTTCCTATGATGATCATAATAACCTTTCAGGGCAGACGCTAAGTATAAGATCTGACCCTGCATTAAGATGTTTCCATAGATGTCCTGGAAAAGAGTAAATTATTGTGTGTTACAGCCAAACCCTGACGTTAACATCTGGAGTAGCACTGAAGATTACCCTCCCTTCCATTTACACCCATCTGTAGAAAAGCATGCTCACTTAGCCCTTTAAGAAACCTCTGCCTATAAGTGTTTATGCATTTGTAGTGGGTATTTTAATCTGTATGTACTAATAGAATTGAATCATGTGTTTACTTTAACTATATGTATTGGGGTTAAATTACGCGCATACTGTAAGTTCATACCCATTGCATATGTTATATGCAAACTGTATATTCATGTCTGTTACACACAGATTTATGTATGTGTGTGTATAATATATGTATGTATATATATATGTATATATATAAATATATATATATATTTATATATATATATATATATATATATATATAAAATATAGTATCTGACAAAAGTGAGTAAACCCCTCAAGTTTTTGTACATATTGTATTATATCTTTTCATGGGACAACTCAAGATATGACACTTTGAAATCAGTAGTCAGTGTACAGCTTTGATAACAGTGTAAAATTGGTGTGCCCTCAAAATAACACACAGCCACCAATGTCTAAACCACTGGCAACAAAAATGAGTACAATCCTAAGCGAAAATGGACAAATTTTGCCCAAAGTCACAATATTTTGTGTGACAACCATAATTTTCCAGTACTACCTTAATTCTCTTGGCATGGAGTTCACTAGAGCTTCACAGGTTAACACTAGAATTCTCTTCCATTCCTCCATGACAAAATTACAGAGCTGGTGGATGTTAGAGACCTTGCGCTCCTTCACCATTCGTTTGAATATGCCCCTCAGATGCTCAATACAGTTTAGGTCCAGAGATGTGTTTGGCCAGTCAATCACCTTTACCATAATTTTCTTTAGCGAGGTAGTGGTCATGGTTCCCTCAATGAACTGTAGCCGCCCGAAGCCGACAGCACTCATGCAGCCCCAAACCATGACAATCCCACCACTTAACTATAGGCAAGACACACTTGTCTTTGTACTCCTCATCTGGTTGCTGTCAGTGCCACACGCACTTTACACTATCTGAACCCAATACGTTAATCTTGGTCTCATCAGACCACAGGACATGGTTCCAGTAATCCATGTCATTAGTCATTTTGTCTTCAGCAAACTGTTTGCGGGCTTTCCCGTGCATTATCTTTAGAAGAGCCTTCCTTCTGGGAGTACAGCCATGCAATCCAATTTGATGCAGTGTGGTCTGAGCACTGACAGGCTGACCCCCCACTCCTTTCACCTCTGCAGCAATGCTGGCAGCACTTATACTTCTATTATGGAATTACTATGGAATACTATGAAATAATATTATGGAAATTTGGATATGACTCTGTACATATTTGCTTAACTTTTTTGATCAATTATGGAATTGCATGTCAATTATTTTCAAGACAGAGGGCAGCTGCGCTATTGAAACACAGAGCTGCGTTCTCTCATGTGAACGCCGCTCCGTGTTCAGCGCAGCGAGCAGTGAGAATCTCGCTGCTAATTGTTTAGATCCGTCTTGGGGACCGATAGACCGGACCCCAAGATGGATCCCTAAAGCGCTTGTAACACGGAGTGTATATTCCTTGTGAACAAGCCCTAAAGGAACTTGGATCTTGGATCATGAATCATGGTTAGGATTGTAGTTTATTGTATGTTTTATGTGTTATTTAACCCCTTTACGACCTTGGGCGTATAAGTACGTCCCAGGGCCGCTAAGGGGCTTTGCAGGGGGATCGCGCTGCGACCCCCCCGCACAGCCGCCGGGTGTTAGCGGCTAATCGCCGCTAACACTCGGCAGTAACAGCGCCGGCAGGTGGCTCCGCCCGCTGGCGCTGTTTTACCCATCAGACACCGCGGCAAAGATGGCCGTGGCATCTGAATGAACGCTGATCGGTGCCGCGCACCGATTGGTACGGTCATCGGCACCGATCCGATGACCAGGCATGGTGGTGGGGAGCCTTGTGAAGGCTCCCGTCACTTACTCTGGCCGGTTTGCCCCACTTCCGTCTGCAGACAGGAAGTGGGGAAACCGCCATCTTTGTACACCCTATGCATTGCCTATGCAATGCATTAGGTTGTATTAACAATCGCGCCACCTAGTGGTCAAGTACCATAGGTGGCCTCAATGTTACATTAAAAAAAAAAAAAAAGTTTTAAAGTACAAAAAAAAGTATTAAAAGTTCAAATCACCGCCCTTTCCCCATTTTACAAATAAAATCATTAAAATAATAAAAAAAGTTACACATATTTGGTATCGCCTCGACTGAAAAAGTCCAATCTATAAAATTATAACATAATTTATCCCGTACGCTGAACACCGTAGAAGAAAAAAAATTCCAAACGCCAAAATTGCGTTTTTGGGTCATTTTACGTCACTCAAAAAATGGAATAGAAATGATCAAAAAAGTCGCATGCATTCCAAACTGCTAGCGATAAAAAGTACACTTCAGCCCGCAATAAATGCACCCTCACTGACGTCCGTAGGTGTTAGTACAAAAAAGTTATTGGTCGCACAAAATGGCGCCGTGGCGCAAATTTCAAAAATAGAAAATGTTTGGAATTTTTTTACGGTACCAAAACATAACGGAAACCCTAAATGTTTGGTATTGCCGGATGCATAACAACGTGTAGAATACAGATAACACATTATATTTACCGAAGATTGAACGCCGTAAAAGCAAAACCCTCGCAAACATGGCAAAAATAATTTTTTTTTCACTATTTGCCCCACTTGGAATTTTTTTGCGGTTTCCCAGTATATTCTATAGTATAGTGAATAACACCATTAGAAAGTACATCTTGTCCCGCAAAATAAAAGCCCTCATTTGTCTATGTAGGTAGAAAAATAAAAAAGTTATGGCTCTGGGAAGGCGAGGAGGGAAAAAACGAACGTGTCAACAAAAAAAAAACGCCTGGTCCTTAAGGGGTTAAAATTCACATATAAAGCTCTAAAAGTGAAGGAGCTCTGTGTACACTGAATATTTTATATTCATACAACTGTATATATTTAGCTGAGAAGCAGTAGTCAGCACATTAGGGCGCGTTCCCACTGCACAGGACAAAACGGCCGGTATTTGTCCTGTTTTGCGCCCTTCCCCACGGCCACGGGGGGGGGGGGGGGGGGGACGGCTTTTCTCCGCGATGAGCGGAGAACAGCCCTCCCCCCTCGCATTGAGAAGCACCTCTTCCGTCTGGAAACCGGACAGAAGATTGTGCTTCTACAATGTTTTGCCGCTGGACCGCCGGCGACAAAACCGTCCGGCGGCAAAACCTGTGCAGTGGGGACTGCTGCACAGGTTTTGCATAGAGCACAATTGTGCTCATTTCGGCCGGTTTTTCAGGCGGTCTGAAAAACCGCAAACCGGCTGAAAAACCGTCCGAAAACCTATGCCGTGGGGACATGGCCTTAGGGTTTTAGAGTGAGATCCACTTGATTATCAGATTTCTAGAACATGTAACTTTTAGTAGAATTTCATGTCGACATCTGTGATCCACCACTGAGATGTAGCAAGAAAACAAGCTATATTACATACCTTGTATTGTCTGGAATGACAGTAAGCTTAAAGGGGTTATCTGACGCTAAAAGACAATCTCGATTATTAATATGGTTTTGCACAATTCTTTTATGTATTTTTACCTAAATATCTTTCTTCTAAGGGGTCTGTCTGAGGTTTCAGTCTTCTAGTTGTTCCTACTTCCCCATCACTAATGTGAAAAGGGGCAAGTGCTTTTCAAGTTAGTATGCAAGTTTAAAACCTGTTGGAAACAAACATGCTTTTTCAATGCGTTGCATTGGACCATCCTATAGATGGCATGTCACTGATGATATGCTGTACTTTGGGGGAGATCTAATCAGGATCTGGCACATGTGATGTGTTTATGGCATGCAGTCACAGAACGAAAAAAAAACGGTGCCATACTAGTCTTGTAAACCACGAGCGATTCAGCAAATGGAGACACTTTGGTTAACAAGCACACTAATAGACTGTTATACCTGCATTAGAAAAATTGTGTGATAAAATGTAACCATCAATAAAATTGTCTTAAAAACCCTTTTAAGGATAATTTCTGAAAGCTGTGTTCCGGTATTGTCCAGATGAAATTGTTGAAGATCAAATGGCTATAATCATGCTGTGATGTATTGTTTGACAATCCCCTAATTTGTACGTATGTGTTCCAGTTTAGCTCACATCTCCATGCCATTCTTATTTTCAGTTTTAACATTGTAATACATAGAATAAAATTATTTTTATATGACACAAATAACTGGATTACTGATCAGTATGTAACTTTCAAGGATGGAGACCCTTTAGAAAACAACTCTTTTTTTTTAGAGATCTTACTACCTTCTGCTCTCTTTTCTATTCCATTTTCTCTGATTTTTATAGATTATTTGACAATTTGTCCGAATCCTGCTGGTCAGACATCAGACACCAGATTCTTAAAATGTTACTGCAGTAATGTAGTAAAGTAATTGGATATAATTTAACACTGAATTGTCTGTTGATAAAATGATTCCATGGAAAAGTTTTAGGAAAATTATATCCAATATTATGTCTATCAGGCAATTATTATGCCTATTTTTTCACCTTGTGCAATATGTAGTTATACTCCACAATTAGCAAAGAACAGAAGTTGGTTGTATTAAATTACAGACCAAAATTAAGTTTATTAATTACCTGACCTTAAAATACAGAATATTTTGTGAATGATTATTATAGTTGATTTATTTCTGTGCCCTATTTTCTTTGCCAGTTGTATTGATTTACAGTGGGCCATGATAGTGAAGACAAGGTCATTACTAGCACTGTAAAGTGCTGGGAAAAAGGTGATCTCGATGCAGTAACAGTGGTACTCTACACTTTACAGTGTACTCACCTACATTATTAGCCCAATTCTTTCTACCAGCATAAAGGGTCAAACATGAAAAAATAGAAACTGTCCACACATTTGAATTACCTGTGTCTTTATTTACATGCATCAGAGGCCCAGCTCTTTGTAGCCAAAAAGGAAACTTCAACCCAAAGTAGACAATTGGGTTTTGTCCAAAAATATATGCAGTCTATATACAATAAAACTCATTGCTACACTAATAGACCATTCAAAATCTGATGTTTAAAATCTGGATAACATTTTAAACCATTTATACAAGTCACATAGCGATTCGGATCTTCTAATATAAGATGCCCCAAGTCCCTCAGAGTTGCCGTATCGTTAAAAATAAACAGTAATTATTAAACAATATGGTAAAATTCTGCATGCTTAGAGCTAAATACACATTTTTACCATATAACCTGTATTCGTAATTATCAATGTATTTACAGATCCATAGTATATTATGCAATTGTACAAATAGTCATGCATACCTATGCTACACAGTGATTCTTTTAATGTAATGCTTAAGGATGGGATTGAATCACCTGAAGAATTCCCAGTCAGTCCAGCACAAATCAATGAGACTGTTCTTTATTATATATCAGATAAAAGTTTCTTCAGCCCTGGAGACATTCTGTGCAGTCAACAACCATGTCATAGAAATCAGTCATTGCAATAGACAGGGGATGTGACAAATTCTCTGGTTGTAATGAGTTTGCACAAATGTGATTATACAAGTTGTGCTCTGTCTGTTTTCAATCACAGCTACATTGTCGGATTCTATGCTTAAGTTACATGGTACAAAGAGCTGATCAAACTCTATTATCTCTACCTGACCTGAATGCTGAATGCTGCATAGTTGAGTAACTGGGAGTCGTGAATTAGTGGTGATGCTGTTTGTATTACAATTAAAATGCATAAGGTGCAGTATCAACATTTTTATATGCTCCGTAACATCTGATAATTTATCATATCATTTTTTAATCTATTAAAAGAAACTTGTTTTGTTCCACAGATAATAATCATCATGACATCTCTCTGCATCAGATGCTAAATCCTACAAATCCTATAATTTGCATTATAAATACAAAGATTAAAGCTTCTAAAACATTTCTCCATATGCAAACACTGAGCTCCTGTAATAAGGGACACATAACATTGTGTTAATATTAACATCGGTGAAGAAGAAATATCCTTACCTGTAAGATGTAGAATGATTACCTACAGAGAATTTAGATATTCCTCCTCTTTTAGAGCAGGCTCAGATATGACTAACAGTAATTCAATTCTCAAAAAAAAAAAGGTTCAGAAAGTCCTTTCGCTGATGGGAAATCAGTTTGTATGCAAGAAGTCTGCTGCTTGTGCTCAATGCTCATGTAGGAATAAATAATAAAACCCTGAGCAAACTGAGCTGCATCCTTGGTATGAGAGGGGAGGCCCTCTAGTGGCCATAAATGTAACCAGCATAGTTTTTGCAGGCTTGCTAGCAGGACATTGATGATGGTGTGGTAGAATGACAACGTACATGTCACATGACAGAAAAGAGTGACCTTACAATAGCATACAAGTATGCCATGTGATTTTTATGCTGCATTTTTTAGTGTCAGAGAAGCTAAAAAACTGCAGAGTAGTAGAGAACTAACCAACAAAATGCAATATAATGCAAAGTGCAGTTTAAGTCTGATGATTTCTGATGTCAGTTCTGTTGGCAATCATCCTTAAAGAGAACCTGTCACATAGATTATGCCCCCCTTTCTGAGGACAGCACAAGCCAGTGTCAGAAATGCTGTTTCCAGCACTGTGTCCATTATTCTGAAAGATACTGTAATTTTAGATTATTTAATGCTCAAATCTGCAGTTTTCAGCCAGAAAAGAGTCATGAAAAGAATCTGTTTAATTCATGACTCGCCCACCTGAGGCTAGCCCCGCCCACATCACAACTGGCTCCTCTCTTCACTGGCCTACGGCCCATTTCTACAATTCCCTGTCTAAAGACTCTGTGACTATTTTGATAAAGGTCCTGTAAGACCGAAACTTTAAAGGATAAGTCACTATATATTGTTTCACATGAATTGGAGCCTGTGGAATTGAATAAAGATTTTCTGATTTTTTGCATTAATCCATGAGTGCGGTCAATTGACTTTGTCACATCACAACTAATTAACCTATTACTTTGAATAGGTAGAAACATGTGAATAACTGCCAGGTGGGCGGGGCTAGCCTTTGGTGGGTGAGGTTAACACCTGCTCTTGAATGAGAGTTAAGCATTAAATGCTCTAAAACTGCTGCACCTTACAGAATAAGGGACACATCACTGGAAACAGCATGTCTGACACTAGCTTGTGCTGTACTCAGCAAGGGGGGCATAAACAATGTGACAGGTTCCCTTTAAGGGTTCCTTCCCTAAGTAAACAGTGATGATTCTGACTCCAGCAAACTTGTGGGTGCTTTTGCCTGTATGCATCTGTCGGACCATGAGACCTTAGTTTATGGAGGGTCAAACCCTGACTTAAATGGGTTTTCTCACTACACAGATTAACTTTCAACATAAAGGGACAGTAAAATGAAGATTTTTTCTAAATACATTGATCAAGAGATTTTACTTTAGTCACGAGTTAAAAGCGTAAAAATGTGCTGTGAATTGCACACAGGTTTCTATGGTTATCGGCATACCAGATGGAAGTCTTTTATCTGATTAGTTGAGAGCACTGATGTCTGTTATCTGATCAGCTGAGAGCAGGGAGTGATGTCACCCCACTGAGGGACTGAGATCAAAGCAAACTAACAAGATTAGCTTTACTAAACAAAAGGTACATGTGCTGTGAGGACTGAAAAGCATGACTTAATCTTTAACAATCTCGTGCACTGTCAGAGTAATGGCTCATAGAAGTTGAATATGTTAATCACTGCTGTGAATGCGCTCCTACTCCACAGACTCCACAGATACCCTATTTATCTGCTATACTGCAGCTACTCTGTTTCCCGTTCCCCATATTTGACTTCAGATGTTGTTTGATAAAGGCCTGCTGGCCGAAACGTCACATGATACGAACATCTACTTCTTCAGATCCCATTATATCTCTATTCTGAATTCTGAGCAGTAATCTATATGTTTATATGTCTATACATCTATAGAGCAATTTTCTTGGCATAATATTGCTTTCTTCTGTTAATAAAAGATACCTTTTTTTCCCTGCATATTAGTGTGCCAGTGCATATTCCTACAATTTTCTATAAGGGTTAGTCCCATTGCACCAGAGCACCCCTTCCCTCCTTCTTCCCCCTATGGTGTGCATGACTTATAGCTAATATATTACCTCTTGGGACACTTGAGGATTAAGAATTAGTGACTATCCCCTTGATAGTCTATAGACATTGCATACATGGTGAAGGGGGCAGTTACCACTGCTTAGTTAGTGGTGTGTCTTCCCACTATTGAGAGGTGGAGACCACCTAGTTGATATTCTAAACGGCTATTGGTATATTGCGTGCCACAACTAACAGCACAAATACCTCATACATGGGGAGGATTGGGAGGAGGGTCAGTGGAGCTGCAGCCATCCGAGAAAACTGTTGGCCTAATTTTTAAGGGGTCCTCACTGGTCCCCATTATCCCACTATAGTACAGCTTTATTCATATAGTTTATTAGAGATAGTGCACACACAAATACAGACACGCTGTGAAATTTGGACCCCCTTATAAATATGTAGAAAAAGTATATGTCGGCACTCACCAGTTTAATCCATGTTTACTATTGCTTCATTGGCTACATATTTATAGCTTTGCTACGGCATTTTTCGGCGCATTACAGTTGGAACAGGTATATCACCTTCAAAGTGGATCACCCGAGCGCTAGAAAGGAACACAAATCAGGCACATTCAAGCCCAATATTAGACACACGAGATTTGGCGAGTTAACGCCAAATTTCATGAATGTTGGCCAATATATTAGTCAAAGACCATTTGGTGTACTCAGGCCTTGAGAAAGCGTCTGAAGATGCAAAACCACTCTTACACACACACACGCACACACACACACATACTGTGTCAGATATGTGCTTGGGGCCTGGCTGTACATTAGGAAATTCTATTTCCTTTTTAAAAACTACTCTAAATAACATTATCTCTGTGTGTTAGAACACATTTACCAACAATTATTTTTTATTCCATCTACCTAAAGCCACAGAGAGAGAAGAAAAAAAACTTGAGAGAGAGAGCAATTATCCAGAAACCACAAATGCATTTAATTTTCCTCCAACCTCGATTTTTAAATCTATTCCTTGTACAATACAATTTAATGCATTTTGCCTCCATTTATAGAAAGGTATACCCCTGACTGTACCTGAAATCTAATTACTGCTTTAAGCCGGGTACCTGTTTCCAAACCTTTCAGTTGGAATGGTTTCCAACTGGAAAATGTTATAACCTATGTAATGTAGGAGGTGGAGTGCTAGATGTGTGAAAAGTGGAAAGGCTAAGAGGTGCAACTTATTATACATGGAGTTGCAGCGACAAGTGGCTACCATTTGAATCGCAGCATGAACAAAGTAATAGAATTTAGGGAGCCCTTTCATATGAAAAAATCACATCAGAAAAAGCTGAAAAGTTACGTGGGTAAACTAAAAACATTTTTTTTTGTTTAAACAATTACTTTATTATTGCCAAAAGGACTTTGGCTGAGGTCTGGGGAAACTTGCACCCCTTTCTACTACACTTTTATCTGACTTTCACCTGTCACTACTGGCATAAGCCACCTAAATGGGCAAATTACTGGTCATAGGGGCACCACAATTATTTCATTTTAACTTACATTTTGTAAGTAATTAATTTATATCATCATCTAATTTTATCCTAGATTTGTGCACAGGAAC
This sequence comes from Phyllomedusa bahiana, assembly GCA_025379985.1. Lineage (NCBI taxonomy): Eukaryota > Metazoa > Chordata > Amphibia > Anura > Hylidae > Phyllomedusa > Phyllomedusa bahiana. The sequence goes on along the minus strand of JAODAL010009766.1, from coordinate 88,895 downwards.
CCACTGGCACCAGTGGGGCAAAACCACAAGACATGGCACCACAGAGGTACAGATGTGCTGTCATGTTGTGTTAGGTATTGTAGTCCAGAGTAGGGTAAATTACAAGTCTGTCACTTACTGAACCAATGATTAGCTCACTGACCTCAGTAATTTAGCTTAGCAGTCTTGTATTGAAATATAATCTGTAAAAGGTAGAAGCTAACCATCTCACCTTGGCAACAGCACAATGATTAGTCCTCCTTAGGTTCCCGTGCACGATCGATGCTCCAAGTTGCACCAAATGTGTGAAAAGAAAGTCCAAAAGATCAGCACCGGGCCAGTGGAAAAGGAGGAACTTTATTCAAAAGACTGCCGGTACAAAACGGCATAAAATAGCAGCAGCATGCAAAGGCAGGCAAAAAGGTCAGAGAGACATGGTAAACACGAACGCTGACATGTTTTGAGCGTAAACACAGCCCTTAGTCGTAGCTTAGCAGTCTTGTATTGAAATGTAATATCTAACACTAACACTATAACCGTACCTCTGGAACATTTTTCCTGAACTGTGTCTTTCCACTGCTGCTGCTATAAAACTGATCACACATTCTGTGAAATAGAAAATTAAATAAAAACTAAATTACCGTCATTCAGTTGTGAGCCCACAGGACTGAGAGAAACAAGGGGCCTTAACTGGAGTTCAATTAGGTCCAATGCTCATCCAGTTCTGGTATTGATAATTACACTATACTCAGAGAGTTGAAAATTATATAATTAAGAATGGTGTGAAGAATATTTTCAGTCTGTACTATCAACACCATTTCCAACTTAACCCCTTACCGCCGCAGCCACTTTTGGCCTTCCTGACAGAGCCCAATTTTTGGAATCTGACATGTGTCACTTTATAAGAGAATAACTTTTTGACACTTTTACCCATCCATGTGATTCAGAGATTTTCTCGTGAAACATTGTGCTTTAAGATAGTAAGAAATTTGGTTCATTAGTGAAAAATGTAAAAAATACCGTGAAAATTTGGAAAAATTTTCCATTTTCAACCTTCAAAAATTTCTGTGTAAGACATTTATTCCACTCAAAATAGTTTATAACTAACATCGCACCTGTGTCTACAGTAGGTTGACATCATTTTTTAAATGTCTTTTTTCTTTTACGACATTAGGGGGCTTAGAAATGTAATTAATTAATTAATTTAAGTAATTTTTCACATTTGAAGAAAATTTGTAACATAGATTTTTTTTAGGGACCAGTCCAGTTCTGATGTGGCTTTGAGGGGCCTCCAAATGACTCCATCTAAGAAACATCACCCCTTAAAGTATTTAAAACCATGTTTTATTAAGTTTGCTAACCCATTAGGTATTTCACAGAAATTAAAGCAAAGTGGAGGTGAAATTTCAAAATTTCCCTTTTTTCTTTTGCAGATTTTCAATTTTTATCCATTTTTCACTAGAACACAGTAAGATGTGACCAGGTAAATGAAACTCGGGATTGACTCCCCAGATTCTGCCGTTTTTAGAGACATCCCATATGTGGACCTAGTGTGCTATTTGGCTCAACCACAAACCTGAGAGTAGGAGGAGCACTTACCAGACTTTGGGGTGCAGTGAGTATATCGACCCCACAGGTGTTTCACAGATTTTTTTAATGTTAGGAGGTGAAATCAATATGCAACCAACAATATGCCCCCTCCAGTAATAATAGATAAATATATGCCCCCTCCAGTAATAATAGATAAATATATGCCCCCTCCAGTAATAATAGATAAATATATGCTCCCTCCAGTAATAATAGATAAATATATGCCCCTGTAGTAATAATAGATAAGTACATGCCCCTCCAGTAATAATAAATACATACCCCTCCAGTAATAATAGATTAATACATGCCCCTTCCAGTAATAATAGATAAATATATGCCTTCTCCAGTAATAATAAATACATGCCCCCTCCAGTAATGTTAGATAAATAATTGCCCCCTCCAGTAATAATAGATAAATATATGCCCCCTCCAGTAATAATAAATATATGCCCCCTCCAGTAATAATAGATAAATATATGCCCCCTCCAGTAATAATAGATAAATACATGCCCCCTCCAGTAATAATAGATAAATATATGCCCCCTCCAGTAATAATAGATAAATACATGCCCCCTCCAGTAATAGATAAATATATGCCCCCTAAAGTAATAATATAGGATTACATGCCCAGCCAGTAATAATAGATAAATCATAGTTGCCAACTTTTGAAAGTGGAAAAGCAGGAGATTGAAGAGGGCAAAACATGTGCATGGACATGCCCATCTTGTTGGTGTGCCACTCCCCTTAAAAAAAGCCACACCCACTCCACCTAACTGCATAACGGCTTTGGAAGAAAGCCAGGTAGATGCCCCCTCTAGCCAGGTAGTGCCCTTATAGCCAGGTAGTAACCCCCATAACCAGGTAGTGCCCCTTACAGGCAGGTAGATGCCCCTTGTAGCCAAGTAGATGCCCCCTTGTAGCCAAGGAGATGCCCCCTTGCAGCCAGGTAGATGCCCCCTTGTAGCCAGGTAGAGCCCCCTCTGTAGCCAGGTAGAGCCCCCTCTGTAGCCAAGTAGAGCCCAATTTGTAGCCAGGTAGAGCCCTCTTATAGCCAGGTAGAGCCCCCATTGTAGCCAGGTAGAGCCCTCTTATAGCCAGGTAGAGCCCCCATTGTAGCCAAGTAGAGCCCTCTTATAGCCAGGTAGAGCCCCCCTTGTAGCCAGCCCATTGTAGCCAGGTAGAGCCCCCATTGTAGCCAGGTAGAGCCCCCATTGTAGACAGGTCTAGCCCCCATTGTAGCCAGGTAGATGCCCCCTTTGTAGCCAGGGAGAAGCCCCCTTTTTAGTCAGGTAGATGCCCCCTTTGTTGTCAGGTAGATGCCCCCTTTGTTGTCAGGTAGATGCCCTCATTGTAACCAGGTAGATGCCCCCTTTGTTGTCAGGTAGATGCCCCCATTGTAGCCAGGTAGATGCCCCCATTGTAGCCAGGTAGATGCCCCCTTTGTAGCCAGGTAGATGCCTCCTTTGTAGCCAGGTAGATGCCCCCTTTGTAGTCAGGTAGAGCCCCCTTTGTAGTCAGGTAAAGCCCACCTATAGCTAATAAAAATCAAATAATAAAAGCCACTTACCTCACCAGGCTCCCTGCAGCGCGGCCAGCTCCAGACATCTCCCGGCCGACCGACTCAGCGTCGCAGGGGGAGTGAGTACAGCCACGCGTCACTCCCCCTGCGACGCTGATCTGTATGTACAGCGCACACTGGCGCTGTACATACAGGGGCAGAAGGGAGGAGAGGACCGATCCCTCCTCCCTTCTCCCTGTACGGCAGCTGCACGGAGCGTGCAGCTGCTGACTGACTGTGCGGCTGTGGCCACACAAGTCAGTGAAACTCGCCGGGCGGGTGAGCGGCGAGAGGTTCGCCAACTCTGCCGGGGTGGCGGGGGGGACACCCATTAGCGGGACCCCCCTGCCAAAAGGGGGAGAGTTGGCATGTATGAGATAAATACATGCCCCCTCCAGTAATATTAGATACATGCTCATCCAGTAACAATAGATGTATATATGACCCCTCCAGTAATAATAGATAAATATATGCCCCCTCCAGTAAGAATATATGCACCCTCCAGTAATAATAGATAAATGCATGCCCTCTCCAGTAATAATAGATAAATATATGCCCCCTCCAGTAATAATAAATATATGCACCCTCCAGTAATAACAGATAAATACATGCCCTCTCCAGTAATAATAGATAAATACATGCCCTTTCCTGTAATAATAGGTAAATACATGCCCCCCTCCAGTTAATAATATATACCCCTCCAGTGATAAAAAATATGCCCCCTCCAGTAATAATAGATAAATACATGCACCCTCCAGTAATAATAATAATAAATACTTGCCTCCTCCAGTAATAATAATAAATACACTACCGTTCAAAGGTTTGGGGTCACTTAGAAATGTCCGTGTTTTTGAAAGAAAAGCATAGTTTTTTTCAATGAAGCTAACATTAAATGAATCAGAAATACACTCTATACATTGATAATGTGGTAAATGAATATTCTAGCTGCAAACATCTGATTGTTAATGCAATATCTACATAGATGTATAGAGACCTATTTCCAACAACCATCACTCCAGTGTTCTAATGGCACATTGTGTTTGCTAACTGTGTAAGAAAACTATTGGATATTTTGAACACCATTGAAAACCCTAGTGCAACAGCTGAAAACAGTTTTGCTGATTAGAGAAGCTATAAAACTGACCTTGATTTGAGCTAGTTGAGAATCTGGAACATTACATTTGTTGGTTTGATTAACCTCGCAAAATGCCCAGAAAAAGAAAACTTTCATTGAAACTCAAGCCTATTCTTGTGCTAAGAGATGAAGGCTATTCCATGCAATAAATTGCCAAGAAACTGAAGATTTCCTGCAACAGTGTATACTACTCCCTTCAGAGGACAGCACAAGCAGGCTTTATCCAGAGTAGAAAGAGAAGTGTGAGGCCCCGCTGCACAACTGAGCAACAAGACAAGTACATTAGAGTCTCTAGTTTGAGAAATCGATGCCTCACAGGTCCTCAACTGGCAGCTACATTAAATAGTACCCGCAAAATGCCAGTGTCAACATCTACAGTGAAGAGGCGACTCCGGGATGCTGGCTTTCAGGGCAGAGTGGCAAAGAAAAAGCCATATCTGAGACTGGCTAATAAAAGGAAAAGATTAATATGGGCTAAAGAACACAGACATTGGACGGAGGAAGATTGGAAAAAAGTGTTATGGACAGATGAATCGAAGTTTGAGGTGTTTGGATCACACAGAAGAACATTTGTGAAACGCACAAAAACTTAAAAGATGCTGGAAGAGTGCCTGACGCCATCTGTCAAGTATGGTGGAGGTAATGTGATAATGTGATGAGCTCAGTGAGCACCGTATCTACAACGATAGCGTAAGCAGGGACAGTAATGAACCGCACCTGCTTTCTCTCTAGCGGAGCAGCTGCACGCTATGTGTGCAGCTGCTAACTATGTGCGGCCGTTGTAGATGCTGACCACCCGGACTAAAGTCAGCGGGAGGTTGACATCATGTGTCGCCGTTGCCCGGCGGTTGAGAACCCCTGCTTTACAATCACGTTTCCGCACTTTACACTCCACAGAAACTGCTCTAAAGTCTCTAATGACCTCCTCACTGCTAAATCTCAGGACAACTAGTCATTGCTGCCTTTTCTGGAACTCTCTGCAGCATTTGACACTGTTGATCCCCAACTTCTCCTCAGCATGCTCCACACCATTGGCCTCCCGGACACCGCTCTTGCTTGGTTCTCATCTTACCTCTCTGACCGCTTCTTCAGTGTCTCATTTGCAGATTCTACTTCTTCTCCTCTCCCACTTGCTGTTGGGGTTCCACAGGGATCAGTTCTTGGTCCTCTCCTCTTTTCAATCTACACAGCCCCAACTGAAAATGTGTGTTTATAGATGTCATCAGAGATTTGGTTTCCAGTACCATCTCTACGCTGATAACACCCAATTTTACACCTCTTCCCATGACATCAGTCCTGCTCTCCTACAAAACACCAGTGATTATCTGTCCGCTGTTTCTGACATCATGTCCTCCCTCTATCTTAAACTAAACCTCACTAAAACTGAACTTCTGGTCATCCCACCATCTACTTACTGACCTCACCAAGCTATTTATGTTTCCGTGTGTGGCACCACCATAACTCCTAGGCAGCAGGCACTCTGTCTTGGGGTTACACTAGACTCTGATCTGTCCTTCACTCCATATATACAATCCCTTGCCGGCTCCTGTCACTTGCACCTCAAGAACATCTCCAGAATCCATCCTATTCTCACTGTGGAAACAACTCAAACTCTCATTGTTGCTCTTATTCTTTCTCGTCTTGACTCTCTGCTACCTCTCCCCTCTCCAATCTGTCCTGAATGCAGCAGCCAGGTTTATCTTTCTGTCCAGCTGCTATGCTGATGCCTCTACCCTTTGTCAGTCACTGCACTGGTTGCCCATTCAGTACAGGATACAACATAAATGCATCACTCTCGCCCATCACCCTCTCCACAGCGCTGCACCCCTCTATATCTCCTCCCTCATCTCTGTCTACCACCCTACCCGGCCTCTCCGCTCTGCTGATGATCTTAGACTACATGCCTCAGTCATCTGAACCTCCCATGCCGTCTCCAAGATTTTTCACGTGCGGCACCAGTTCTCTGGAACATGCTACCGCAAGCAATCAGGCACACTTATGACCCTCATAGTACACGCGGGGGGAGAAGCGTAATCCATAGTTCTCTATGAGAGCTATGGATTACCGTAATTCGGCACGCATCTCGGCACGTATTTAGCGCAAATACGCGGTGAAATGCACGCCGTGTGAACATACCCTAAAAGGGAAAAAAAAAGTAATGATTACTGACAGGTGTGTAGCTAAAGACTCATGAGCCTGGGTGCAAAACTTCAGCTTGGGCCCTCTTACCCATCGACAACATGCATTTTATTGAGCATAACCAGAACAATTGTACAATATTAAAGAATACATATTGGTAAACATCATAAACAATCCAATAAAGTGACAAGATTCCAGTGCATTCAAATGTGGCGTAAAACGAAATGCAATGTTTCGCCAATGCTAATTTTTATATTTATAACAAAAGTAAACAAATAGAACAAACAAATGCCAAGATCCAGGTGTGCTAATTATTTGGCCAGAATCTACTTTGTCCATTGCTTTATCATCCTTAATAAACTTTACAAGTCATGACCCATGCCTTCGTTCTACTCATTTCTAGTAGGTTACAAAGCTAAGGAACAGCTTTTACATGCTCCCCAGCTATTCATGAGTCTACATTCCACTGCTATCCCCATTTCCTCATGATATCTGCCATATTCGGCATGGGAATCATAACCTGAGAGATACTTAACCACTTCTTCTGATCACCACCACCCTGTTTTGATGCAACCTGGATCTGTAAGCAACTAAACTGTCTGAGCTCACTAAAAATCTTTAGTTCTTCGGATCATTATCTGACCCCCATGCATCCCTGCTAAATGAGAAACCATGGGGTGACCACAGAAGATGTAGGCAGGTGGCGCGCAGTCATCCCCAACTGGAACCCAGTTCCCCCCCCGGATCATGATCAGGCCTCCTGTACTGGTGGGTCTCCGCCAAAAATCCGATTTTGATACCAAGATGTGAGACAAAAGCAGTTCTTGATGGCCTGCTGGATTCTCACTGGCAACAAAGCGATATAACTCTCCCATATTTCAAAAAAGGCTAGTGTGTGTGTCTTTCTTTTGAGATGCCTCTACCCAATCCATCTTCATTATATGAGAAAGCTTCTCCAAGAATAATCAAAAAGGAGGAGGGGTCTCATGTGTCCACGTATGTAGGATTGTTTTTACACCTGCTGCTGAGATCATATGTAATAGCTTCCTACATTCCGGTGTGTGAGTCTCCTGTATGTTTATATGACCAAAAATGGCCCATAATGGGTTTCTCGGGACATAATTTGTGAGGTTAGATGTTGTAAATAGTATCATTTTATTCCAGAATGTTTGTATAATTGGACAGCTCCATAAGCAATGAAAAAGATCCGCTCCTGGCAAGCAATTTTTACTATTTTTTAACGCTATATGGAGCGTTGACAGATCCAAACTAGGATCATCCTTCACCCACCTCGTAATTGCCATAGTGGTTTTTGAAAAATCTATTGGTATATGCACCACCCTATAGAAAGTGGTGTTACGATTAAGGGTATCCCACAGGATTGGGCACCATTCTTCTGATGTAACCTTAATTATCAATTGTGAGACATAACTATGAGCACAGAGGTACGGGAAGAAGGATACCCCCACATCTGGGAATTTGTTTCTTAGCTCCTCCATAGACAAAATTTTCGTTGTTTTTACATTCACCATGTGCCTAGCTGATATTATCCCCCCCTCCCCCTATACCATCTATAGAACTCTCCATGAGGTGTGCCTCTCTGAAAATCCGGGTTAGCCAGAAAAGAGCACATTAAGGACGCTTGAGGGTGTAAGTGCTGTCTACCCCGCATATATTGCCACGCTTTCCATGTTGTAATGAGCAAAGGGTTGGTCCGAGTTAATGCCGAGATAGAATGGCTTGGCTGATGTAAAAAGTTAGTGAGTGAAACTCCCTCCAAGAACAGCTGGTCTGATTTTGAGTCAGCAAATACCGAAGTGCATTGGTTTCAATCCACCGCAACCCGCAGGAGCACCGCCACATTGTACGCCCTGATGTTTGGTAAATTTATACCTCCATTCTCCCTGGGTTGCTGCAAAATTACCAGTGGGATTTGGGATCTCCCTCCCTGCCACACAAAATTGTGATATAACGCATGAATAGTTCTCACTTCCTTTTGTCTAAGGTATAGAGGCAAGGAACTCAAAAGATACAACAACTTCGGGAAATCTGATACTTTAGGTAGATTGCCCCTCCCCACATACGATAAGGGCAGCTTCCTCCAGTCCTGTAATCTTCATTCTAAATTATTAATATAAGTGATAACATTATGTTTGTAAAGCAGGGCTGGAGATCTAGTGATGTTTACTCCAAGATAGGGAATCTGTTCTATACACCATTTAAAGGGATAGAGGGACGCCCATGATGGTCTGGACGGTCCCTTTAATGGTCTTTTCTTCATTAATGTAGTATCCTGATAATTCCCCTATTTCCTGTTGGGTTTGCATGACACATGGCAGCGTCTCGCGCGGGCCACAGAGGACCAGCAGCACATCATCCACGAACGCAGCTATACGCACCAATGACCTGTCCGCAATCAAGGCTTCAGAAGATGGAAATGATTGGAGACTATACAGCAGGGGGTCTAGTACTAAATTGAAAAGGAGGGGCGACATCGGGCAGCCCTGACGCGTGTCTCTGAAAATATCTATGGCATCCGTCATCCTGTTATTAATTAATAGAGCCGTGCTCGTACCTTCTTGTATATAATTGACAAACTCCCTGAACTCAGGTCCAAAATTTCTGCTCAATAAAGTGGCTTGCAGAAAGGGATGAAACCGTATCAAATGCCTTTTCGGCATCTAGGCTAAGAAGCATTGATACATCAGCCTTTGAATCTTGAGCCCTTACCGTTGCGGCTATTGCCTCTCGTATGTTTCTAACTGGGATCCGCATAAATCCTCTCTGAGACGGATGCATGATTAGTAGGCAGGAATGTTTTGATCCTAGTTGCCTTTATTTTTGTGAAAAATTTATAATCGCAGTTAAATAAGCTGATGGGACGATAATTATATACTTCTGAGGGGCCTTTATTAGTTTTGCGGGGCAAAATTGTCTTAGAGTCCAAGAATAAATTGTTCTTGATATATTTTGTTATACAACAAGGTTAATGTTGGCGTTATTAATGGAGATAGTAATTTATAAAATTCATTGCTAAACCCATCAGGTCCTGGCGATTTGGCAGTAGACGATGCTGCTATAGCTTCCCTCACCTCCTTCTCCATGATTGGTTCTTCTAATAGAGACTTTTGGCTCCGTCTATATAAATTGTTCATAACATACGAAAATATTGTATTTTAATTGCTGTGTCATCTGGTACTGGGCTCTATGTAGCATAACAATTACGAAAAATATTTGCTATTTCTTCCAAGTTGACATGTGTCACTCTGGATACTGGGTCTCGTAGCACAATTACCGCCCTGCTTGTATATTGCGGTTTGGTTAATCGAGCCAGGAAATGACTAGATTTATTAGCCTGCCTAAAGTATTTGTTTTGAGTAAGTTTAACTAGCCAACAAGCTTGGCTTTGAACAAAGGAATCTAAAGTATCTTTCGCTCCTTTGTATATACCCTCCCTATCGGATGATGGGTCTTTCGCCAAACTGCGTTGAGCTGCAAGTAAACTATGATGCAATGCTTGGAATTTAGCATGGCCTTTTTTTCGCCTGCGAGAAACATACTGGATTATGTGTCCCCTGGTGACCGACTTCGCCGTCGCCCAAAACAGAGGGGTGTTTTCTGCATGGGCAAGATTGTCATCCACAAAATTTTCCCACTGTGCCTGCAAAAATGATTTGAAGTCATCTGACTGAATTAGATAGCTCGGAAATCTCCAAGTCTTGAAAGGCCGTTGGGTGGGAGTTTTGTGAAGCACAAGTGTGACCGACACGTGATCGGAAATAGTTATGGCATGAGAGGAGGAGCTCATCACCGACTTCCATAACGATAAAGACTTAAGGAAGTAGTCAATCCTTGAAAAACTACCATGTACTGGAGAGTAAAACATAAATTCCCGTGAATTTGCATTTAACGTCCGCCAAGGGTCACAAAAAGAGTTGGTCTCCATTAGGCATAAAACATCTAAGGAAGCATGGGTTATAGTCTGACCTTGGGCATATTTGTCGAGTGTTGGGCATTGGATGGTGTTAAAATCCCCCCCATTATTATGTTAATATCTCCACTTTGGGCTCACAGTGCATTTAATTTGATAAAGTAATCAGTATTCGTTTGATTTGGTCAATATATGTTCACTAGGGTATATTGGGCCCCTGCTAGGGATATTCTCAGAATCAGGTATCATCCTCTGTCGTCTTTTATTTCCTCCCCTACTGAATGACCCAAGCCCTTTTCAAAAAGGATTGTCACTCCCCTGGCTTTGGAGGAAAAATCCGCTGAATAACAGGATTCCAACCACGGAGCGCTCAAACTTGAACCTTTGCCTCTTCTCCAGTGAGTTTCCTGGAGGTATAAAATATCAGGTTTAAATCTCTTTAAGTGGGTAAGTTCTTTCTTTTTATAGGGGTATTAAGCCCTGAAACATTCCAGGTAATCAAAGTGAGGGAATTCTGCGGAGTACCTACTGTCTGGGTAATATGTGTCATGTTTTAACCTGTACCTGATCAATCAGCATCAAGATCATCTGCAACATTTGGACTCCTGCCGTCCCAGCTTTCAGCAGGAGAGATCAGGAGGAAATTCTGGGTCTCCGGGACCACGCACCACCCTGCCCCCTCCATCCTCCATGCAGAAAGATCGGAGCTCAGTTAGAACAATGAACAAAATCAAACATTTTAAACTGCAGGATTTATAATCCCTAGGTTGTGAAACTACACATCGAAATTGCAAGTGTTGTGTTATAAATTCTTCACCCTCCTTTCTGCAGTGATTAGCCATTTACATCCTCTCCTACTGGGTAATGTCTTCTTGCCTGTGTGGGGTCCTCAAATAGCAGTTGCCTACCCTCTAACTGCACCTTTAACTTGGCTTGGTATAATATCTGAAACCTGTTGTCACTAGCAGAAAAATCTTGAAGTAACAAAAATATTTGCCCATTGACTTGCAAGCCATCCTTCCTTCTGTACACCCTCAGAACTTGCTCTTTTACTGCCCAATTCAAATATTTCGCTATAACTGGTCTGGGCCTTGCATTTCTTTCTCCTGCTGCTCTTTCGATGGCTCCCGAGTCTAGTGTCATCTCCAGTCCTAAGGCTGCAGGGATGTCAGTGGTTAAAAAAGTGTGCAGCTCTGTTCCTGACAATGTTTCCGGGATTCCCACAAAGCATAGGTTATTACGCCTACTTCTATTTTCTAAATCCTCAATTCGTTCTCTGAGGAGAGCCTCTGTGTCTCTAGATTGTCTTAGAGATTGCTCCAAAGCTGAGGATGACATTCCACAAGAGGTGACCCTATTTTCTAGGTCTACTATCTTCTGCGCATTAGCATTAATCAAAGCAAGGGCAGAATTAATAGATGTGTGTAGGACCTCTAGCCTTTTGTCAAAGAGTGGCATCATGCAGCGTGTTACCTCCTGAGCCACAGATGCCGCACTCAGCGAATCAGGCCCTGTGTGACAAGTGTAGAGGAGTAATATCCTCTCTAGAAAGGAGTTCTGGGGATGAGGGAGCCATCTCACAATCGCCCTTCGGAGGAACCTGTGATGATTTGGAAGCTTTATCTCCCTTGGGTGGCTTGTTTACCCCTTTGTTTGCCATTTTATTTGAGGGCGAAACCTGAGCTGACTTATTTGAGCCGATTAAACCTGAGGAGGTTAAGCAGGTCTGCCTTTTAGATTGTTGTTTCGGGAAATATTTATCCATAACCCTCAACAGAGGGTATGGGCTGGTTGAGGAGAGATATAGTAAGTTCTTTGAGAGGGATTTGAGAACCTTTAACTAATTTTTCATTTTGGAACTAAGATCACCAGTGTATCTGAATTACAGTGACGAGGGAGCAACAGGATTTAGATACAGTGCATGCGCCCTCTAGCGGCAATCCTGTAAATGGCAATAATCTCTAACGTCTAGTTTCCTAAAACTAATTAAGAGAAAGTAAGAACAACCTTAATACTGCACCAATCGTCACTCACAGTTTTGCACATTAGCAGTATGTGTTTAGAGTCTCGCAACACCTATTGATCCCTGATACTGGGGAAGAAAATGAATAACTGTCCAGTATATATAAGGTCAACTTCAGTGCTGGCCCCCAGCCGTGTGTTGCGCTGAGTGCCAATCCAACAGACTTTTCGCCTTCTGCTAAAGTCAATTGTCTGCGGTGGAAAATAGTACACAGTCTCTGCATATGTTGAGTTTGCTCAGTTGTGGCCACTTATTCACCAGCTAAATGTCCGGCACTAATGTCTCCTCTTAGCTCCCCTTTACCTTGGATCAGCAAGTAAATGATATCACTGCCTGCCACCAGGAAGCATGAGGTCTTGGCACAGTCCATTAGGGTGATGTGTCTCTTTTAAACATAATAATAATAGAGCAGCATCCCAGAGCAATCCAAACTCCTCAATACAGCATGTCAGTTTATCTGAACTGAGCTCACTCAGTGTTCTGAGCGCCTGGCATGTCAGTGTGATAAGGTACAGCGAGTACCGTTCTCCCACTTTGTTTTGTGTTCGCGCTGGTTCGTGGAAGCCGTAAGAGGTGGGGGGATGCCTGGCTGTAATTCGCTCCCGTTATCACAGTTGTCTAAAGCTTGAATAGGCCAGGGGGATTATATTCCACTCCTCCACACGTAGCTGTCAGAATACAAGCTGCTAGTGTTTTAGGCGGGATCCCAGGCTTACAGCCAAAGGGAGCACAGATGGCCACCGCTCCCGCTCTTATGAGGGAGGGGGACGTGGAGGGGAAGGGGCCAAAACCCGCTGCTCACCTACGCCGTCCACCGTAATCCCCACTGCCTTCCCGGGTTCCCCCAGTATTGAGTGTCTCACGGGTCTTGCGTCTTGTTGCAGCTACTTCTCACCGGCGCCCCGTACCTCTCCTCCACCTGCAAGTATCACGACTGTTAGATACGCGTGTCGCGCTCTCCGGCCCCCGTCTGGATCCACTAGCAGGTCTCCACTTTCACTCCTCCAGCCGCGGGGTTACTCGCTCGCTGGTCTGCGCTCTCTGCTCTGAACCTGAGCACCTGCTTGGCTCGCGAGGTCTCTCCAACTCCTCCGCCACTGCTCTGTGCAAGGAGGCTTTGCGCATGATGTCCGCCACTTCCCGTGGTTAGGACGGTCAGAGCCTATATTTGCTCCTGAGCTCCCAGGGAAATAAGGTGAGCCCCCCAGCCACTTTCTACTGTGCCTGGAAATCGCCCCAAGCTCGATACGAGGCTATTAAGTCAAATTGACTGCTGTGTAAGTCCTTTTTTTGGGCCTGAGCTGAGGAGCTCTGCTAAAACGCGGCCACACTCCGTAGCTCCGCCCCCGGAAGTCCGGACCACTACTTTTTAACAATCATTTCCTTGGTATGATGGATGTCTGCAGTGTAGCGTGCCACAAAAAAATATTTCTGCTTTAAAGTTATCTAACAGAAGAAAAATAATTTCAAATATTAATTTGAAATGGGGCCAGGCGGCAGGAAAAAAGAAACTCAAGTTATACAGCCAAAATGTCTGTTCCCTCTTGATGCTCTCCCTCTCACCTCCCCTTCCCCTCCAAAAAAAAAAAATATTATTTGTGGTTTGAACAGGAATAAAAATTCAACTATGCATTTGTTGTTTGGGTTTAATTTTTGTTGGAGTTTACACTGAACAGTTTAATTGACTTGTTATCTGAATTCTGCCAGTTAGTATGTACACAAGATCCAAATATCACCACTGCATAGTGACTACTACCACCATAATGTTACTGAACAAACCAGTATACTAAGAACAATATTACAAATAGCAACAATATACAAATAACATATAATACCCCACATGTCACTACCATATATTGACTAATAATATCATACTGTTACTGACCAGATCAATGTATCAAGACCAGTAATATTAATAACAATATACCATGACCTAATAATAGCAATATACAGTCATATGAAAAAGTTTGGGCACCCCTATTAATCTTAATCATTTTTAGTTCTAAATATTTGGGTGTTTGCAACAGCCATTTCAATTTGATATATCTAATAACTGATGGACACAGTAATATTTCCGGATTGAAATGAGGTTTATTGTACTAACACAAAATGTGCAATATTAGTTATTAGATATATCAAATTGAAATGGCTGTTGCAAATACCCAAATATTTAGAACTAAAAATGATTTAGATTAATAGGGGTGCCCAAACTTTTTCATATGACTGTATCATGACCACATATCGCCACCATAAAGAGACTGAATACCACTATACTGTTACTGAATATAGACAATTACACCAAGACCAATATTACCACACTGCAGTGACCATATAGTGGTAGGTACCAGTTGTAAGCGGCTCTGTAGCTGTATAGTTATTACAGGGCAGTTACATTTAGGGACTCACAGGTGATGTCTTATGCTAAAAGAGTTGTTCTCTTCCCTTTTCTTTCTCCATCTGGTCCAGACTATCATGACCTATTCTCTGATGGGAGTCTTTCTCTTTCACTTTCTTCTCCGTGCAGTCCAACCTCTATAATGACTTCTCCCAGCCACAACTTGTCCATGCAGAACTTACCACACAAAATTGTTAGACTCCTCACTTTTTCAGCACTTCCCTTCCAATTCTCAACTCAGTATAAACTCCCCATCCAAAGTACCACAAATGATAATAACCCCAACTAGTGAAAGTGCCCCCCAGCCAATTACAGAGCCCCCATTTGTGCCACCAGTAGGTAGGAATACATCCCATATAGTAGGCAGCCCCCTTTGATATAGGGTTCCCCTCAGTAGCTAGGTATATATGCCCCCCAACAGATAGATACATAGGGTCCCCAAGTAGGTTGTCATATATGGTACTCCCCCTTAGATCGGTACATAGGCACCCCAATTAGAAAGTAGATATATAGGGGTGACCAGTAGATAGGTTGGTATATAGGGTCCCCCAGTAAGTAGATATATAAGGCTCCACAAATAAGTATGAACGTAGGCCCCCTAATTGAAAGGTAATTATATAGGGTCCTCCCAGTAGGCAAGTATACAAGGTTTCTCAAGTAGATAGGTGTAAAGCCTCCTCAATATGTAGGTACATAAGGTTCCCCAGTAGAAATATTGATATTTAGGGCACCCCCGTAGGTAGGTATATTGCCCCCCAGTAGATAGGTTGGTATATAGGGCCACCCAGTAGGTAGGTATGTAGGGCCCCCTCTAGTAGGTTGGGCTATAGAGCCCCCCGAGTATATAAGTAGGTACATAGTCCCACCAGTAAGCAGGTAGGTATATAGAGCCCCCCAGTATGAACGTATATAGGACCCCCTTTAGTAGTATATATATGACCCCTCTAGTAAGTAGGTGCACAAGCTGTAGGTGTGTTTATTAGGTAGTAGGCATACAGTAGTAGGTAGGTGTATTTGGCAAGTATGTATACAGTGCTGCTATTAAAAATAAAGAAAATAACACTCACCTCACAACGAGTCCCCTGCTCAACACCTCTTTTAGAATTGGTAGCGGTTGGCATGACGTCACCACGCTCCTAGCTTCAGGACGCTGTTCCGACATGTATTACGCACTGTAGACAGTATGGCTCCAAATACCTTTGACAACCTACCAAGACATTGTTGAATCACTCCCAACCCATCTAGCTGCTGTCCATGCTGCACACAGCAGTTACTCTGTGTATGCTAATAAGTAAAACAATAGAATTCTGAGTGTATATACTATTATCACAAGTTCCTTTTCTTCTTTTATCTAATGAATGATCTTGTGCCAAAACATTACATCACCATTGCCTCATTGTCCAGTTTAAAAGATGCAAGGTTCTGCATAGCAGATTACACCACATCCCCAGCCCTACTCTCTGCCTATTGACAGAATCAATGTAAACCTTCCATAAGGCATATAGAAAGAAAAATGGATAAATATTAATATGCTTCCCTCTTACTTTGCACAAAATATTCTGGCAGAGCAGGTGATGACTCATGAAGAATAGAAAATACCAGTGTGTAAATTGCATTTGTTTTCTGGTTTTTGTAGTGTTATAGACTTGTTACCTAAAGTTTTTTGTGAAGAGATTTCAAACAGCCAACAATTAGCTTCAAATCAAAAGCTCCTGCATACTATTGTTGTTGAAATCTCATTTAGGCAGAAATATTATGCCAAGATTTGGTGAAAATAGTTTGTGAAGATAGTAAAAATAAAAAATAAAAAGTTTATTTTTCTTAGAGCTTCTCTGGAGATTGATTGCTTCTTCATCCTAGATCCTAGGGAAAAGAATAGAGCATGTACTTTAAGTAGAGATGGGCGAATTTCTCAAAAATTCAATTCGGTGACTTCGCCGAATTTTCCGACAAAATTTGTTTCGGTCCGAATTACTTAGGGACGAATCGCGTTAAAAACAGCTATTACGGGCTGCACAGAGCCTGCAGGGTGCTGTAGAACATTGTGCCATGCTTAAATATGCAGAGGGAGCTTGGTTTGGTCTTCATACAATGTTGTGTTTTAGTATGACACGCACATGACTGCCCCCCGGCTCTTAGAATCGCTTCACTATAAAATTCCCTGGGCACTTAAGAGGGCAAAACTGACCAAAACACTGAAGCGGGAATGTAGCCTGATAAAGTCATGGCAGCGAAAGCTGGTCAGAGAGTGGCACAATGACATTCTGGAGGTGGAAAAAGAGGAGTAGGCCACAGAGTGGCACAGTGGGTAGGTCACTGCCGCAGCCACAGCAGCAGCATGAGGTCAGAGAGTGCACAATGCCCATTCTGAGGTGCAAAAACTGAGAAAGCCACAGAGGCAAAATGACACAGTGTGGAGGTCACGGCAGCACAGCATGAGGTCAGCAGGGCTCAATGACATTCTGGAGGTGGCAAAAACTGGAGTAGGCCACAGAGTGGCACAATGATAGAGAGTGGAGGTGACGGCGGCAGGAGCAACAGCATGAGGTCAGAGAGTGAGTGGCACAATGACACAGTGTGGAGGTGACCGCAGCAGCAACAACAGCAGCAGCAGTATGAGGTCAGAGAGGTGCACAATGACACAGTGTGGATGTCACGGCACCAGCAACAGCAGCAGCAGCATGAGGTCATAGAGTGGCACAATGACAGAGTGTGGAGGTGGGTGGTAATACCAGTTCCTGGTAAAGATGGTTGGGCAGATGGAGAAACTGTCTCAATGTGTGGCATCAGGCGGTGGCGGCATCAGAATAGTGGCTGAGGTAGGTATTTTTGAACCCAGACTCATTTCTCACAGTTTGGGTGAGGCGTCATGGCTGATGTAGTCTGATGCCTAAGGCATTGGTGTGTGGAAATCCTTGCCGACCCCACGCCTGATTCATCTTGACAAAGGTCAGTTTTTTTACACATTTCCCATGGACAAGGGGGTTTCCCTTGGGTAACGAGGGCCTCTGCCGCACTGTAACACCCGCTCTGATGTCACACTACTGGCCGGGCAGACAGCTTCTCCACTTTCAAACCGGCAAGTTTTCGGCCACACATCCAGTTTGGCTGCCCAGTAGTCCCCGCGGGTCTTCTAACTGGTGGTAGAGTGCTGTCCAAGTAGGCCACCACCTGTTGGTTCAGGTCTGCTCCAGGTACTGTTGCTGCTGCTGCTGGCGACTGCCCTCCTCACTAGGCGGTTGAAAGAAGCTGCTCATCAGTGACTCCAGACTTAGGGTTTTGCTGAATGGAGCCCGGTTTCCGCTCCTACCCCCTCACCTCCCCCCAGCAGCTGCGACAGTAGTACGTGAGCGCGGAAGAAAACCCCGGTCAGACCTGTCAGAGGAGGGACGATGCCGCATATAGGCAGCGGCCAACTGACTACGGAGGATTTCCCTATAGTATTTGAGTTTGTCCTCCCTCTCAATACCTGGGAAAATTAAGCGTTGTTCTGCTGTTGTGGTGACTAAAAGAAACCGTCTTTTTCACCACCAAAAAAGAAATTTTTTCTGTAGCATAATACATAACCGAAGATTAATTAAGCCTTTTTCTGCTGTTGTGGTCAGTAAAATACACGTTGTTTTAACACGCTACAAAGCTGGTAATTTTTGGCAGCACATTTCTTTTGCGCAATTTAGATCCAAGGTTGAATTAAGTATTTTTCTGCTGTTGTAGTCAGTAAAATAAACTTTTTTTTCAACGCCAAAGAAGACATTTTTCCTATAGCATAATTTTATAACCGAAGGTTAATTAAGCGTTTTTCTGCTGTTGTGGTCAGTAAAATACACGTCGTTTTAAAACGCTACAAAGCTGGTAATTTTTGCAGCAAATTTCCTTTGCACAATTTACATCCAAGGGTTAAATTTAAATATTTTTCTGCTGTTGTGGTCATAAAATACACGTCGTTTTAACACGCTACAAAGCTGGTTTTTTTTTGCACCTCATTTCTTTTGCCAATTTAGAAAAAGGGTTAATTAAGTATTTTTCTGCTGTTGTGGCCCATTTAAAATACACTCTTTTTTAAACACCCTACAAACCCGGGGGAAATTTTTTGGGGGCACTAAATTTTTTTTGGGCGCATTTTACTTTCCCAAGGGTTAAAAAAGGCTTTTTTCCCTGTTTTTGTGCCCCATTAAAAAACCCATTTTAACACACGGGAAAAAGCGAAAATTTTTTTTTAAGCACATTTCTTTTGGGGCAATTTACACCCAAAGGGGTTAACAAAGGGGCTTTTTTCCCACCCTTTTTTGGGGGTCAAAAAATACACGCCCCGTTTTAACACCTAAAAAGCTGGAAAAATTTTTTGGGCGGGGCTCATTTTTTTTTGCGAAATTTAAACATACAGGTTTAAACTAAGGCGTTTTTCTGCTGTTGGGTTTTCAGAAAAAAAAAAAACAGTGTTTTTCAACCCCAAAGAAAAAATTTTTTCCTGTACATAATTCATATCCAAAGGGGTTAAAATTAAGCATTTTTTTTTCTGTTGGGTCATTAAAATCTTTCCCGTTTTAACACCTAAAACCCTGGTAATTTTTGGCAGCTCATTTTTTTTTGCGCAATTTAACCCCAAGGGGAAAAATTTAATATTTTTCTCTTTGGGGTTTCCAGAAAAAATAAAAACGCTTTTTTAAACCCCGGCCACAAACGGGGAAATTTTTTGGGGGCAGCTCGTTTTTTTTTGCGCAATTTTACATCCAAGGGTTTAACTAACGTTTTTCTGCTGTTTTGGCATTAAAAGAAACTGTTTTTTAAAACGCCAAAGAAAAAATTTTTTAAAATGTAGCATAATTCAAACCAAGGGTTAAATTTTAACCCTGTTTGTGCTTTTAAATTCAAAAAATCCCACGGGTTTTTTTAAAAACGGGCAAACAAAAGGGTAAATTTTCCCCCCGGGCCTTTTTGGGTTGGACGAAATTTTATAACCAAGTGTTACCCAAGCTTGTTATTTTTTTTCATTTGGAGTAAAAATAAAGGGTGTGTATTTACCCATATACAGAAAATCTTCTTTAAAAACAAGTCCTGTAAATTTAGGGAACAAACAGTATGTCAGCCAAGAGGGGGGCAGGCTTTTCACATTTGAGTGGCAGTGGCAAAAACTTTCCCTGGGGGAAAGGCACAGGTTGCAGCACAGTAAAGGGAAGTTGCGGGCAGGGGGTTTACTCTTTGGGGCCCAAGAACTCGGGTGTCATGTACCGGCTTGTGTGTTGATCCCAAACCCCAAAGGGTTTTTCCTTGATTGGTTGATTAGGTCATCAACTTTATCCCAGATGAATCTGAAAACCCTAGCCAAAAAGTGGGTTTTTTTTGTGAGTTTAAAAACCTCTTAGTTGGAAATGGCCCGGAACGGGTCAGCCCCCCCTCACCTGTCCTCAACCCCCCTGTCCCGTTCAGGCCCCTTTACCGGGGGGAAACTAGTATGTGGTCGGGGCTAAAACCCCCCGCCAACATAAAAAAGCGAGGACGAAAAATTTTTAGGACAGTCAGCAGTTATTTTGGCAAGAAGAGGGGGGTCTTTCCTTCCTTTTTGGGCAGTATTGATTGGAGAGGGAAATGGGGGGTTTTTTTTGGGGCGAGGGGCACCTCGCAATCCCCAAGACCTTTTGGGGGGACAGCATAAAAAAAAACAAAACACTCATGAAGTAAAACTGGGTTGGTTGAATCCAATTTCGCATTACCCCAGTTTTTCAAATCGGGCGAAAGGAATTTGGGAACTAAAGGGACCATAACTACGGGGAATGTTTTGGTTGCTTATTTTGCTTTCTGTCCCAAATTGTTGTTGGGAAATTTCAGTACAAAACGGGAATGGGACAGAACAAAAAAGACCAAAAGCAAATTTCTGCAAAACTGTTTTTTGTATGAATTTTTTTAGTATGAAAAATTTTTGAATCGAAAAGTCCAACTTACAGAAACCTCAAACAAAGCCCCTCCGGGAGGCCCTCCTCTGTTACCGGTGGAACAAATTTACTTTCCACCAGTTTTAAAAAAGGGTTTTTAAAAAAGCAATTTCCCTAAACGTTCATTTGTTCATGAACAGATAACAAATTGATAAAGAAAAATTTTGGGCTGAACCAATTATCCAGGTTTCCAATTTTGAAAGCGGGGGGAAATCCTTTGGGCTCATTTGTAATGGAAAAGGTTTCCTCCCCAAAACCCCGCCCCAAGACATAGACCCCGCCCCGCCCAGAAAGCCCATTCCCTTTGGGGGCGGGGCTCTGGTGAAAACCAGGACCATTTAAACCCCCGCTCCCTGGCGTGGCTATTGCCATCGCTTGGGGGGTTGGGTCCGGGTGGACCACTCCCCCTTTCGCCTTGACAACTTTAAAGCAGAAAAAACGATTTATTCATCCTTTGTCTTGGCGACTGACAAATAACTGTCCGCATAAAAGGGGGCCTGAGCAAAGGGGTTTGCAGGTGTTAAAACTTTTCCATTGAGCGGGCCCCCCTTTCAAAACCCATTAAAAAAAGAAACAATTTTTTTTGGGGTTTATTTTTTTTTTTTTTTTCCCCCCCCCTTTTTTGGATCAATCAAATTAAAAACCAAATTTAAAAAGACTTTCTCTTTTCATAGAGCGTTTTTCCAAATATGAGGCGGGAAAATTTTCCAACTTTTGGGAAAATTCACATATCGGGCCTTTATTTTGGGGGGAACCCGGGTCTCCCCATTTGCAGCTTAAAGGGAGGGTATGTTTTGGGGGTATAAAAAATGGCTGAAGTGCATAAAAAGGGTTTCCTGGCTTTTTTTAAGAATGAATTGCAAAAGGGGGGTAAGATTTTGAACAACCAGATTGAACATGTATGCCTTTTAGGGAGCAAGGCTCAGCCCTCCTCCAAAGCACGCGACACTTTGTTCTTTTCCCTTTTTCTGTCACAATGTTTCTAAATTTTTAGTTGTTGCTGAGAAATCCCCAAATCAAGGCAACTTTCATACCCGGGGGTATTTCCTTTTCCCCCTGGTTGGGCTTTTGTTCTTCCAGGGGGAAAATTTCCCGTTTTCCCAATTTGGGTCATCAAAAATCGTTAAAAGGCCTTTCCCCTGTTCATCAATCTCCTCCTGTTCAAAAATTTTTCCCCCTGTTAAATTAAAATTTCCCCCCGTTTTATCAATTTTCCCCCTTTTTCATAAATTTCCCCCGTTAATATATTTAATTCCCGTTCATCCAATTTTTCCCCCGTTCAATAAATTTTCCCCCCCTTAAATTTTTTATTCCTGTTTTTTTCAATTCCCCCCGTTCATCAGTTTCCCCGCCCGTCTGGTACCCGACCTTTCTTTCTACATTTTCCGACCCTCAATCTCCTCCCCTGCCCTTTACCGTTGGCCCCGAAATTTTACCTACGAGTTTCGTCTTAAGATTTTGGTACCCGGGTTGGGGGCCCCGGGTGCCAAAGCAAGCTATTTTCCCCAGGGATACGACCTGTAGGGCTCCCCCGCAGAAAGTCCCCTCCTGCCTTTTGGGGGGGCTCTGGTGAAAACCAACCTACCCTTTGACCCCGCCCCCTGGGTGGGGCCGCTGCCCCTTGCAAAGGTCCAGAGGAGCCACTACCCATGTCGGGTTTCAAGGCAGAAGTGAATATCCCAAATTTCCTGGGCCCGTTTTTTTGAATGGTTCAGATCCAAACCCCTTGAAAAGGGGGACTGCAGTACCCCCAACTTGGACAAGGGGCACGGCAGCTTCTGCACTTAGGATGGCTAGACCCAAACTGCGTCTCTTTGGGAATCTTCTCGGGAAACGGGCTTTTGGCACCATGATTGCCAGGACAGGAGTAAAATAACCGGTTTGATAAAGTAATAACAGGGGAATTGTCCTTCCCGGGAAGGGGGTGAAGCCTTGACTGCCTAAAAAGGGAGGCTGCCCTGCGGCTGCTGCGTTTTGGGGCATTATGGACCAACCCCATCCGAAACACATTAAAAATTGGGGACACCGCATGAAAAATTTGGGGCAAGGGGGGTGGTGCCAATGTTAGGTTTCCCCGGTCACGCTTTAAATTTCTGGCCCAGATTCGACATATAGCCATGTTCGCCTCTTCTGGGTTTTTAGCAAAAAACTGCCACACTGGGCCCAGTAGGGGATTTTAAACCCCTAAAGCGCTTGGGGACGGGCTGACTGTTACCACCGCTGACCCCTAGCCCCCCGGGCCGCTAAATTTTTTGGGACCTGCAAAAATGGGGGTCCCAAATCGTGGCCTTTGGCTCCCCAACCTCCACAGCTTCCAAACCCGCTGCTCCCAAACCCCACTACGACTTAAGGGTTTCGCCCCCCGCCTGACACGCAAGCGGCCCCCCTCTTTTTCCCCAAAGATAATGATGAACCCCTTGTACACTGTTTGGGCTTGGGGCCCGCTGATTGCTCACAAGGCCTTTTAAAAAAACCCCTTTACATCTCCGGCCCAACATTAACCCCTCTAAATTTCCAAGACCCAGATTGTCTGTCTCCAAATCCTCCTCCTTCTCCCCGTCTCCTAAAACTTTAAAGTAGAAAAAAGGGAATTTCTTTAAACGGACAAAGGGGATTTTGAGGGGGAGGGCCCTCCCCGTAGGGGGCCACTTCATCCCCCAAGAAAAGGGGCACAAGGAGGCATGGAAATGGGGGGGAATATTTCATTTGGGGGGGCACGTTAAGCCCTTTTTCACTAGGGCATCAGAATACCTTGTCCCAGCCTTTTCTTGCTTCCCCCCCGGCCCCAAGTGGGTTGGCTACATCGATTATGTTTGCCTGTCAAACCCCCGTCCTCCTCAACCTGTTTCGCTTTACAAAGGGCCCCACCCCTCGCAACCCTAACCCCCCCAAAGGGAACTCTCTTCATCACTATTTGGGCCCCTTCTTTCAAGAAGCAAGGGGTGTCTTCCCCACCTCTTTGGGTGCCCCCTGTCCCAAATAGTTTGGGGCCCCACTTTTATAGTGGCGCAGAGGCCACAGACATAGTAGTGCTCTGGCTGTGGGAAGCCCAACCGGAAAGAAGTGGTTGAGGACAGGTGAGAGCCCCTCACCTGCCCTTTAGGGCCCTGCCAACTAGGGGTTTTGTGTGTCAAACCCCCCCGACTCTTGGCTTGGGGGTTTTAAGGGGCAACTGGGAGAAAGTGGAAAGACCTAGTTGGTTTTAACACAGGCTGGTAGATGAAACACCCATTCTGTGGGCCCTTTGCAGGGGGACTCCTGCTGTGACGTCCCCCACTTTTTCTTCGATCTGTGGTGGCTCCAGTAACCACTACTTTTTTTTTTGATGGGTTTTAAGGGTCTTAAGGGCCCCCAGCTTGTTTTTTTTCCCGCTGGCCTGAAAGTTTCCATTGGTTGGGCTGCTTTTCCCCCTTCAGTTTTTTGGTCATTTTGCCCCATATGTGCCCAGGAATTGAAGGGGAAGTGATTCTAAAGTGGCGGCAGTCCCAAGGCCCCTCTCATATTTAAGCCTGGGACCCAAAGTTCTACAGCCCCCCCACACTCTGTTCACCTGGAAATAGATGTTTTTTTAACGCGATTCGTCCCGAAGTAATTCGGACCGAAACAAATTTTGTCGGAAAATTCGTCGAAGTCGGCGAACCGAATTTTTGAGAAATTCGCCCATCTCTAGTCACTACGTCTTCTCTAAATGTTCTGTTGTAAATGGGAAACAATTTGGTGAAACTTCAGGGCTGTACATGGATTAATTGTAGCTACTTGAGATTTTTTCTCAAAAATTCGATTCGGCCGATTCGCTGAATTTTTCCCAAAAAGTTGTTTGGACCCGAATTTCTTTGCGATGAATCGCGTTAAAAAACAGCTATTTCCTGGCTGTAGAGAGCCTGTATGGTGTTGTGGAACATGGTGACTTGCTGAAATATGCATAGGGAGCGTGAGTTGGTATTGAAACAATGCTGTGTTTTAGCATGACACACAGATGACAGGTGCTGCTCACCCTTCACTTAATTGGGCAGTAACGGGGTCAAAACTGACCAAATAACTGAATTGTGAACGCAGCCTGACAGGGTAATGTCAACACCAGTTAGAAAGAACCGAGCTGAGGGCCAAGATTCCACTATAGCGTAAAAGAGTGCACTCCTTTTACACCGTCAACAGATGATTCCACAGATTATGTTAGAACCTGTTCTGTTAAATGCTAATACATGCAACCCCTGCGCCCCCCGAAAGAGTGGAGAGGGTGTCAGCAGTAATTTGTCAAATAACAAAAAAAACTTGTGTTGTTGTCATACACACACATTTTCATTACAGGCAGGTTATTATTGTGGGATATTGTTCTCTGCTCCAAAGTGTTACCTTTTTCACTTATAAGGTGAAACTCCATTGAAATATAGCTTGTGTATTTGTCATATACACATGTCTTCATTAAACAGAGTTTTATTGTAAATTTTTGATCAAACAGTATGTTAGACACAGAGGTGGCAGGCCCTTCACATGGGAGGGGCAATGGAACAAATGTTCCTGGAACAGGCACATGTCACAGCACAGTGAGGGGATGTCGCAGCTGGGGTCACTCGGCAAGGCCAGGGCTACTGGTTCTTGAATGGTTGACTAGGTCATCCACTTTATCCCAGATGATATCTGACAACCCCAGCCAAGAGTCAGTGGGTTCATCAGACACAACCCTTAGTTGGCATGGCCTGGGAGCATGTCAAGGACCCTCACCTGTCCTCAACCCGCCTCTGTCCCGTTTGGTTCCCACAGCCAGAGAACTACTATGTTCTGTGGCCTCTGCGCCACTATACAGTGAGGAAGAACTATTTGAGGAAAGTGGGCGGCAAAGAGGTGGGGCAGACATCCGCTGCTTCTTGCAGTAGGCGGGCGAATAGTGATGAGGAGAGTGGCATGGGAGTTTATGTTGCGAGCGGTCAGGCTCGCAACATAATGAGATCGTTGAGGTGGACAGAAGTGATGGACAAACACTAATCGATGATGATGTAGTCAATCGCACTTTGAAGCGGGGTGAAGCAAGGGCTTCATAATCATCATCATCAACAGTGGGAGAAGAGGGTGGCAGCTTGCACGTCAGACAGCGGACAGCCAGCAAGTCGGTAGTGTGGCCGGGAGTCAGCAGGGTGGCAGCAGTGCGAGGTCGGGAGGCAAACGGCCATGGATTAGACCACCTGCTTAGCAGGTCCTTTCCGGCCCAGAAAGTAGCGGTTCAGAGGCTCGTGGAGGCAGCGGCGGTAGCAGTCAGTCATTGCGGAGTGTTGGTGTTAAAATCACCTACTCGGCAGAGTGGCAGTTTTTTGCCAAGACACCGAAGGCAGCGAACACGGGTATATGTAGAATCTATGGGCAGAAATTGAAGTGTCGTCAGGGACCTAATGTTGGCACCATGGCTCTGCGTCAAAATATGCAGCGTCACACACACTGGACCAAGAATCTCAAAGTTTTTTCATGTATGATAGATAACACACTGGATTTGACACAGAATTCCCCACAAACAGTGGATAAATTAACTCTTGGCCACAGATTGCAATATCCCAAAATAAAAAACACTGGTTTAAGAACAGGTGTATATATGACACACACTTGTGAAGGTATTTCACCCCAGTATTTTGAAAATTGGAAGGATTTTGCACAGTATGCAATCTAGTGCTGCCACAGAGAGATGCTTATGCATAGGAGACACAGTGACAAGTGGCAAAATTTAATATGGCTTCCCTATTTATAGGGCTGTGACATCACAGAAGCTTGCTGGCTGCTGATTGGCTGCTTGTCTGCACATGTCATTGAGGGTGTTCCTTTCTTCCTCCCATAGTTCTTTGCCCCATGTCACGTCATGTGCTCATGGCCATTTTAGATTTGTTTCCACAAATCGCCATGAACTTCGGCTTCGTTCAGAATCAAATTTTTCCTGAAATTCTAAACGAATTCCACTTCGTTAGATTCGATTTGCTCATCCCTTGTAGCTACTGATTTTTTTTTAACTACTTCCATTTATAACCACCATTTTAACTACTTTAGGCATTCATAATAATATGCCTCTTCGTTTTTTTCCTCCCCACCTTCCAAGAGCTATACAATTTTTTCCATCTGCATAGGTATATTGGGGCTTTTTTTTTGCGGGACGGTGTCATTGACCGTATTATAGAATATACTGGGAAACTGAAAAAATAATTCTAATTGGAAAAATTGAAACATGAAAAAATACTTGCCCCATGGTTTGTGGGGGTGTTATTTTTACGACATTCACACTTCGGTATAAATGATGTGTCATCTGTATTCTGCAGGTTGTTATGATTCCGGAAAACTAAATATGTAGGGTCTTCTAAATGTTTTGGTACTGTAAAAAAAATGCAAAGCTGCTATATTTCATAAATTTGCTTTGCAGCACCATTTTTTTTGCAACCAATAACTTTTTTGTTGTTCAACCTGTGGATCTGTGTGAGGGTGCATTTTTTGCTGGCTGAAGTGTACTTTTTATTGGTATGATTTTAAGATCGATGCAAATTTTTTTAGCACTTTTTACTCCAATTTTTAGGGGACATGAAATGACAAAAAAATGCAATTTTTCCCTCTCTATAGGAATTTATTGACACCAGGACGTACCAGTTTGTCCTATACCAGTAAGGGGTTAAAAGCTGTTCAGAAAAAAAACACTTTAACTTCCAGCTTCTCTTGTAACTCTAAATCAGAATGCAAGATCAACATAAATTCAGAGGCTCATGGACACAACAACAACAACAAAAAATATGTAGTGTAAGTTAAAGAAGTGCTCCAGGCTTGTTTATTTGCAAAAACAATACTAATATACCAGCAATATTCCAGCAGTGTAATTTGCTTCACCCCAGTTCAGTTATATCCATACATTGAGCCCTTTCATTATGGGCAGCTGTGTCAAGGCCCAGCAGTACAGTACATGCTGTATTTAGGGACAAGGGTGGTCTGATTTGTATGGCTGACTTCCTGTGAACTACAGGATTATATCATATTCCTTCTGGCAGCTTCATACTCAGCTCACAATTTCCTCTTCAGTCTGTATGTCCTAGCATTCTGTGACATTTGTAAAGGAAAGATATGATATGCAGTAGTAGGTAAGTCCCTACAGTGATAGCTGCTGAGTTGTACAACTCTCCTGACTCAAATCTCCAGTATTTAATATCTGCTGTATGGCGAATCTCCAGTGGGTATCAATGAGATGTAGCTTCAGACTGTCTCTGCCTTTTGCATGTAAAAGCTGACAGACCAAAATCATAAAGAGGCAGGCAAAGCTAAATCTCATACAAACAGGAGACTTCGCAGTGTGAGTCAGAGGACAGAAATTCTATTCGGTGGTAAGTAAGGGAAAAATAATTATTTGATCCCTTGCTGAGTGTAAGTTTGACTATGGCAAAGACATAAACAGTCAAAATTTTTTAAGGATAGGTTAATTTTAACATTGGAGATACAATATCCAAAAAAAAAACCCAGAAAATTACATTGTATAAATTTATACATTTATTTTTTTTTGCTAAAGAAAAATAGCAATAGAAGTATGTGACCCCCTCCCAAACCCATTAAGAGATCTGGCTCCTAAGACCAGTTAGTCGCTCCTAATAACTCGTTCCGCATTAAAGAAGGGTCTTAAATTCCCCTTTTTGCGGGGGGCCGGTCAGGGGGACACACCAAGACACAGCAAGTGGGCCCCTACACTGGTCCCAGCCCCTGTCCCTGCCTTTTGGGGAACCCCGCCCCCTTAATGGGCCCGGGCCCCAACCCAAAAAAGATATGGCTGCACTTAACAAGGTGCAACCAGACAAGGACAAAAAAAAACTGAACAAATACAGTATCAGGCGGTCCAAGTCGGTAAAAACTGGCAGCAAAGTACAAAACGGGGGGAAAGGGGGATAAAGGGAGGTCCAAAAAAAAGGTCAGGTAACACCCGGAGCGCAGTACAGATACAGGAGGCAGAAAAAATAGTCAGAAGCGAAGCCAAAGGCAGGGTAAAAATAAAGAGCAGAGGCAAAATAAGGGGCAACTACGGGAGAAAAACCCTATGCGGGCAAGGGGAAGAGGTTTAACACCCCTTAAATACCTGCCAAAAACCCAAAAAGGATGAAGGTAAGGGGTGGAAGTAACAGAAGACCTGATGGGAAAAAAGGGTCAATTAAAAAAAAACCAAAATGAGAAAGTTTAAACCCAGGGGGGGGCGGGAAGTTTCCTGCCCAGGGGGTTTGGCCAGGAATCATCAAGAATGCAGGGGGGAAAACCCAAGTTCACACTAGAAAATTCAAATGTAAGGTTTTGTCAGAAAAAAACGGTTTTCGGCAAGTCCGTGGCCGGCGACCAGGCCAAAAGCCGGGGGTGTACAGGCACAATCATGAACCTTTATAAAAGACTCCTGTCCACTACTCAATTAATCAGTCAGACTCAACCCCTACATAGACCTGCCAAAGCTGGAATGGGGACCAAAAACCCTAATAAGACACTGGTTGAGAAGGAGACAATGTTTTTTTCAATAGTAAGAAAATGAAAATGAAAAAATGTTGTAACCAAAAAATCTATTGTGGCCCATGCAAAATTCACCGTGGGTATCCTTGATCATGAGGAAATGAGAGATCAGCCTAAAACTACAGGGGGGAACTTCTTAATGATCTCAAGGCATCTGGGACCCCAGTCACCAAGTTACCATTGGTAACACATTACGCCGTAATGCAGTGCCCGTAAGGTCAAGAAGGCACATGTGCAGGTCTGTATGAAGTTTGCCTTTGAACACCTAGATGATTCTGTGAGTGATTGGTAGAAGGTGGTCTGGTCATATGAAACAAAAATAGAGCTCTTTGGCATTTTTAACTTGTCGTGTTTGGGGATGAGAATCTGCCTAAAACACCCCCCACTTCAAGCATGGAGGTGGAAACATTATGGTTTGGGGGTGTTTCTCTGCCAAGCGAACAGGACTACTTAACTGCATCAATGAGAGAATGGATGGACCCATGTACCGTACCTCCGAGAGGACAGCTAGACGATGACCCTAAACATATAGCCAAGGCAACAAAGGAGTGGCTCAAAAAGAAGCACAGTAAGGTCATGGAGTGGCCTAGCCAGTCTCCAGACCTTAATCCCATAGAAAACTTATGGAGGGAGTTGTAGTGTCGAGTTGCCAAGCAACAGCCTCAAAATCTTAATGATTTAGAAATGATCTGCAAAGAGGAGTGGACCAAAATTCCTCCCGACTAGTGATGAGCGATTACGTTGACTATCGTCATCGGGTCGATAGTCGATATCGGCAATTATCAATAAGATATCCGATAGTCGATAATAGATTATCGCCGATGACCATTAAAGTCTATGGGTAGAGGAACAACACCTTCATTTTTCACACCCAAAGTGGGGGTGGAGAAGCTGGAATTAACATCCACAACAGTCAAATGGATACGTGCTACATCTTAGGCAACACACTTAGGTTATAAAAGCCACAGAAAAAAAATCACAGACCATTCACTATCCCTGTCTTGCACAACAGCATGACCCTTAAACCTTCTTGACCCACAATCAATAAGTGCTAGAAGGCAGTATGTTTTTGAACCATCATTTTACTTGAACTGGACATTGATATCCTTGTCCTGGAACACAGCATGAGCCCCAAACCTGCATGCCCCCAGATTAAAAAGTGCCGGAAAAAGGAGTTTTTTGAACCACCATTTTAGTTAAAACGGACATTGACTATACCTGTCCTGGACCGCAGTAATGACCATTTAAATCTGTCTGCCCCCCAAATTAAAAAGTTCCGGGAAAAGGAGTCTTTGAACCACCATTTTAGTTGAACTGGACATTAACTATATCTGTCCTGTACCGCAGAATGACCATTAAACCTGCCTGACCCACAGATTAAAAAGTGCCGGAAATAGGAGTCTATCAACCACCATTTTAGTTTTCACTGGACATATACTGTCCCTGTCCTGGGTAGCGCTTGCCCCTCCGTATGAGTGGGGACCCAAATTTAGCTTCACTTGGAAATACTGGTGGTTAAGCTCCTGTTCCCCCAAAGGGGCCCTTTTTCTTGGCATTCTTTTTCTCATTTTACTCAACGTGTGGAGGAAATTGTCCCCTGTTCTTTGTTCTCTGTCCGTGCTCCATACTCCATGTCCTCTGAATAACCTACATTGGTCAAGTCTTCCTGTACTTCCTTGGGACAATTCAGAGGAATTTTTTTTACCAGCTATTGTTTTCATGCAAGTTTTTTAGTAGTTTACTTCTTGAAAACACATTTTTCAAATAGGATGGAATCCCACCCTGTCTTTGTGTCTCGTTTTTTTTTTTTATTGTATTAAATGGGTTGTCTCAAAACAGGGATTGCTAGCTATGTTAAAGATATTGCAAAAACAAGTCATTTTGCAATATGGGGTCCATTAACAGTGTCCTACCTATTCCTGTTTCTGACAGCACCATCACCCCTTTAGCCCTCTTGACAATTGTGAAGAAAAAAATGTCTGTTAGAAACAACATTTTTTTTTTTAATAGGACTGTAGTATAGCTGCATGTCACAGCAAAATGCCCCCAAAAAAGCAAAGCATGACCCTTGAGCCCCTTTGGACAATTGTGAAGACAAAATGGCTTTTAGAAACAACATTTTTTTATTATTGGTCCCTTAGTATAGCTGCATGTCACAGCAAAATGCCCCCAAAAAATCAAAGCATGACCCTTGAGCCATTTTGGACAATTGTGAAGAACAAATGTCTGTTAGAAACAACATTTTTTAAATAATAGGACCCGTAGTTATAGCTTTCAAAGTCACAGCAAAATGCCCCCCCAAAAAATTCAA
Source organism: Phyllomedusa bahiana (assembly GCA_025379985.1). NCBI lineage: Eukaryota > Metazoa > Chordata > Amphibia > Anura > Hylidae > Phyllomedusa > Phyllomedusa bahiana. The sequence goes on along the minus strand of JAODAL010009766.1, from coordinate 57,411 downwards.
AGCATGACCCTTGAGCCACTCTTGACAATTGTGAAGAACAAATGTCTGTTAGAATCATCATTTTTATTATAATTGGACCCGTAGTATAGCTGCATGTCACGCAAAATGCCCCAAAAATTCAAAGCATGACCCTTGAGCCACTTTGGACAATTGTGAACAAATGTCTGTTAGAAACAACATTTTTTTTATAACAGGACCTGTAGTATAGCTGCATGTCACAGCCCAAAATTGCCCCCAAAAATTCAAAACATGCCCCTTGAGCCACTTTTCAAAATTTGTGAAGAACAAATGTCTGTTGGAAACAACATTTTTTAGACTAGGCCCTTTTTGTTTTGCTGCTTTTAAAAAAGCACAGACCAAAAAATTAAAAAAATTTCTTCTGGGGGACTTCGGTTTCCCGGCGCCCCATGAGATGTGCCGGTGGAGTCCGGGCACGCCCCCAATACCCCCCAGAATCCCGGTCAAGCTCCCTGTGATCGTGCCAGGGACAAAACAGCGGTGGAAAAGGGAACCGACGGAGTGGGGCAGTGATCCACCGACGGCTACATAGAACATAGCTGTGCCCCGAGGGCGACGGGCGGGAAAAAAGGGGGGAGAGCTGAGGGGGTAAAGGGGCCCCCAAAAAAAGACAGCCCTGCGGGTGCCGGCAATACGCGGAGTGACAATCCAGGCGAAACAGGTACCAGAGACTCCGAGTGGCCTGGCAGACAGACTCAACTTACGGGGTGAGATAAACGGCCCCTGCTAGACGTTCCGCCCCGGGAGGACGTGCAAGGCCGCCTGACCTACAGGCGGTTAACAGTCGCCATCTTTGGCTGCCCGCTCCCAGTCACGACCTGCGAGGCTGCACTGAGACGTTTGCTGTCGCCCGACCCCTGCAATCTAGCACATTTGCCCTGTCTCCTCCCTGGAGGGCGATCATAAGTGGAAGGGTTTAAAACCGCCATTCCCAATATCCCTTTTGGGTCGCTGTGACAAACATCCTCCTTGCATACGCGCACCGCTGGGGTACGGTTATCAAACATCTCCTGAGGGCAGCAGTAATGCTCAGCAAACTTCCCACTGGCCCCTGAAGAAAATAAAGATTTCTAGTGAAAAACTTTTTGAAGTGGTCAGGCAATGTTACCCCTCTGACGCCCAGGAGAAATGAGCTTACTGGCCCCCGCGACACGCCCCGTATTGGGGTTCTCTTCCAAATGCCCCCTTTGGAAACTTGTATCCCTCCGGTGCCCCCTGCCCCTTAATGAGTGGTGGTCCCAAAGTCAGTCTAATTCCTGCCAAACGGCTCTCCTTGATTAAGGTCCACCCTAATTGACCCTTGATAAGCAGGCTTTCCCATCTATTGCCCCCCTGACCTCTGAAGAGAGAGGAGGATAACCAGTCATTAACCCCGTTTAAAGGACTTTTCTGGTGAAAACCCTTTCAAACCCAAAAAGTCATCTTCCCCTAATGCCCGGCCAGGGTCATAGCCTTTTAAACACTTAGTTGCCCCACGTCTCCACGACGAAAAACCCAAGTGAGGTGAACACCACTCTGATACCACGATTGTACCTGGACAACTCAACTAGATAAACACATGAATCCTGCCACAAACTAGGGCACAACCCCTCCATGACTTTGGAAAAGGCCCCCGCGGTGGTGCATTTAGAACAACAAAACAACACAACAGTACTCAGATACTATCTAAGCTAGACCCCCACAACTACATATCCCCAAGCCCTTTCTACCACTCTGGGCTTGAACCATATGGACCGATATATTCAAAAAATGGGGAGATCAAAGGCAGCAAAACAACAAGGAAAAGTAGGGAAAAACCCTTTCGGAAAAACGACCCACAGAAGACCCCCCCGTCCCCAATTGGTGGGAGGAATCCCCTTCAGAAAGACTCACACCTTTTTCCGCAATCACGACCCCGGGAATGTTTTTTGGGCTAAAGAGGATAACTTCAAAAAAATGGCCCCGGAAGGGTTTCACGACTGATGTCCCGACCTCAAAAACCTTAGCTGCCTGCGCTCATGCGTTCGCCCAATTAAAGGGGAATTGAGATCAAGCCACGTTTGGGGGAGTTGGGTTTAGGGTACAATCCTTGGGATGGATGCTGACGCACTCAGAAGCCAACTAAAAGATGTGTTATCTGACAACGAACGTTTATCCCACAAAAAATTTACGTCTGGAAAAACGGTCCCGACGAAACACCGCGAAATTTTGGGCTTACCCGGGAAACTATTACAACAAACTTCATAAAATTGCGAACAAGGATACCGCTTCTTGGGCCTTCCCGGCAAAATTTCCCGTTGAAAGAGCTACCCGGTTGGTCCTAATTTTAGAAGGGACAGAGTGACATTCCCCCTGAATCGAAATGCGGGACGACCAAAAAGGCAGGTCTTGAAAAAAACTTAAATTTTGCTGATAAGAATGATCTGTTGCGAGCATTCAAAAGATCAAAGTCTGGCCTTAAATACCAGGGGCACCGGCTACTAATTTTTGAAGATTTTTCTGCAGAAGTGGTGAGACGTCGCAGAGGATTTTCGGCCATTTGTACAGAGCTATACCATAGGCAAGAGAAGTTTGCCCTGCTATACCCAGCGATGCTTAGAATTTTCCATAAAAATGGGAACTCCTCCACATTCCATACCCCTTCTGATGCTAAGGCCTTTATCGATAGACAGAGAAGCAATTCCAAAGATGGGCATCCCCGGTCCCCCCCACAGCGACGCTCTCCGGACCTACCATCCGAGATGATTATTCAAGACAGGGGGGGTCTCTCTCCTCGGCACGTTCCTCACAGCCCAAAGGAACAGAGGAAAAGATCGGCGGCAGCACTAGAGACGTGAACCAAACGACAGACTAAAATAGCAAGTCTGATAGAACTTTACTTGGTCTTGTTTTTGCTTCTATAGCCACTGTTATCGGTATTGGGAGGGGGGATGGGGTGCTGAAGCCTCTGGGGCCTCTCCGTGCCTGTCTTTTGGCGGGCGGGGAGAGACCTGACGGGCAGGATGGCTATACTCCATTTTGGAGGGTTATACTAGAAGCTAGCCTGCAGTGATCTATGATGCGACTGACAACTGTTGGCCAGAACGGATCATTGTAGGCTACCTAATCAGGACAGAGATTAAAGTATCAGGTCTAATGTAATATCACTCTTAATGCATTAAGACAGCATATTTGCTATGACTAAACTCAGTGGGGAGGAGAGGTGGGCGACGGCCGAGGGCTTCTCCGTGCCCGTCATTGGGGGGCGGGGGGAGGCGCTAGAGGTCCAATGGCCTTACTATATCCCAAAAGAGTGTGAGGGTCAATAGCATGTTGATAGAGATCACAGGGCTCTAATTGGTGGTTGCTGTTGCAAGGGGAGCAATATGAAACTGGTTAATACATTTTTGATTTCTCATGTTGGGAAGAAGAGAGGTCCACAAGCCTAAACACTTGGAGAGATCTACAGTACATCCTACCTCTCCAGGGCAATATTGTTGGAGTATTTACTCCTCAAACATAGGCGTTACCATGTTGGGTGATGTAAAGTTTTATTATGTTCAGTTTATATCCAAGGTTTTCTGTCTGTTTTCTCTGATCCAAAGTACACTATCCCATTCTCACACCACACGCCCTGGAGTTAGAAGAGCAATATCCAATACCCACGAAGGTATCTCCCCTACAACTAACAATGATTAACATCGTCTCATGGAATACTAAGGGTCTTAGGTCCCCAGAAAAGAGATATATGGTCCTCAGGCACTTAAGAAAACTAAAAACAGATATCGCTCTCTTACAGGAGACGCATTTGGAGGCCTCTGACTTTCATAGACTAAAAAGGCTTTGGGTCGGACAAATCTGTGGGTCGCCTGCAAGGGGAAGGGTGGGAGGTGTTCTTTTGCTGATCCACAAGAATTTAGCATGTTCAGTGGTCGATCAAATGCAGGACTCAGAGGGGAGACTTCTCAGGGTCACGCTACTGATAGCAAACACAAAACTAGCTATATATAATGTTTATGGGCCAAACGGGGAAAACAAAGCCTTTTTTCAAAACCTTGCTGACCACGTTCGCTCAGATGCAACCCCCCTAAAAATCATAGGCGGCGACCTTAACACGGTACATAACGCGGTAGAAGATAGAACAGCGAAGGGATTTAATAGAGATAAAATCCTAGCCAACTTCCTAGCCCAGACTCATCTTGCGGACATCTGGAGAACACTACATCCAGAAGGCAGAGAATTTACTTTTTACTCTCCACCCCACTCCACCTGGTCTCGTATAGACTACTTTTTGACCTCCTCTCAGATGTCTGCAAGAGTGATGGAGGCAAAGATTGGAGATCTTGTCATTTCTGATCATGCCCCAATCCTTATCACGATAGGAGATTTTACACCGCGTGGAATGGAACACATATGGCGATTTCCCACATATCTTTATAAAGACGAGGAGTTTGAGACTCTAATCCATAACTGGTGGTTGGATTACAAACTAACCAATGCAACTCATGAGAATGATCCCCAACTCTACTGGGAGACCGCAAAAGTGGTGATACGAGGTAGGATCATATCGCATATAGCCGCGCGTAAAGAAAAATTTACTCGCGTCTACGGGAATTGACCGACAAGTTGAGAGCGGCATACACAGACTTTAGGACTCACCCAAATACCAAAAATAAGGAGACATGGATTAATAGTAGGAGGGAATACGAATTCTGGATGGCACAAAGGGAAAGGTCGAAAAAAATCATTCAGGGATGCCCAACTGTTTAAATTCGGAAACAAAGCGGGCAGACAATTAGCAAACCTGGCTAAGGGGTTTAGACCTCACAACACAATCTGTTCGCTAAGGGACGGAATAGGTCAACTTCACCATTCAGGGAAGCAAATTACAGAAATATTAAAAAAATTTTATGAGAATTTATATCGCCCTTCAGATATAGACTCAATGGCGACTGACCAGTGGCTAGCTAGTATAGAACTGCCATCCATTACTCAGAATGATAGAGATCTACTGGGAGCCCCTGTCACGGACGAAATTGTTTCTCAGACTATCCGCCAAATGGGAAACCAGAAATCCCCGGGCCCGGACGGCTATGTAGCAGAGTTTTTCAAAATCCTTAATCCTGAGGTAGTTCCTACACTGACAAAGCTCTTTAATCTATTTTTGTCAGGTTCGGCTGTCCCAAAATACATGAACGAAGCGTTTATCCGTGTCCTCCCTAAACCAGATAGAGATCACACAGATCCTGCCTCGTATCGCCCTATCTCGCTCATCAATGTCGATTTAAAAATTCTATCCAAAATAATGGCAGATCGTTTGGCGATCTTACTACCCAAACTTATCTCGGAACATCAAGTAGGCTTTGTAAAATCCAGATCGGCGGTAACTAATATCCGCAAAGTTCTAACGGTCTTGGATGACATCAAGATCCATCCACATAATCACCGATCCCCAGCTCTGTTGTCGATTGATGCTGAGAAAGCATTTGACAACGTGAGCTGGGAGTGGATGAGACGGGTGATGGGCAGGATGGGGATCACGGGTCCCTTTGAGCAATATATAATAGCACTTTACTCTAACCCTTCGGCTAGGCTAGCCATACCTGGATTCTTATCGGACCCCTTCCCACTATGGAGAGGCACCCGTCAGGGATGCCCCTTGTCTCCCTTACTGTTTAATATTGCCATAGAGCCCTTAAACAGATACATATCCCAACTTGAGGGACTTAGGGGGATAAGGATAGGGAACCATACTTTGAAGATGGCTCTCTTCGCGGACGATCTAATTTTCTTCTGTTCTAACCCAAACGAAGAGGTAGGCCTAATTCTAAAAACCTTAAGCGAGTTTGGAACCTACTCAGGTTTCAAGGTAAACGCTAGGAAGTCAGAACTATTGGATCTGTCGCCCCAGATGACGCCTAAAACTAACGCCCTGTCAAGCCTTCCGGTTACGGTAGCCCAAAAGTCCATAAAATATCTGGGCATAAGGATAGGAAAGTCGCCAAACTCAATCTACGAGCTGAATTTTCCCCCACTGATACACAAAATATGTACAGAACTGTCTAGATGGACCCACCTGCCGATACCCTTATCAGCCCGTTGTCATTTAATAAAAATGATTAGCTTCCCGAGACTCCTTTACTTACTACAAACGGTTCCGCTTTTATTGAAACATACTTGTGTGAAGAGGCTCACAACGGCTTTTATAAAATTTATATGGAAACATAAACGCCCCAGAATTGCCTTTAAAAAATTAATGCTGCCAAAAGACATGGGAGGACTAAATGTTCCAAACATTAGAGCCTACAACCTGGCGGCGTTACTCAGACATGGCGCGGATTGGGTCAAAGGGTCTTCATGGTTTTCCAATATCGCGTTGGAGTCCAGCTTGGTGGCCCCGTGGTGCCTCCAGGCTCTACTCCATACACCCTACAAAATGTTGCCCTCTGCAGCGCGGCTCAGTTTAATTGTACGTGACACGATCAGTGCCTGGAAGGCTGCCAGGGAACTTTTTAAATTACCTTATCAAGCTAGCAATTATATGACATGGTGGGGCCACCCGGTATTTTCTCCGGGACAGGGTCCCTTGGCTCTCCCTCAATGGAAGAGGAAGGGGATACTCACCTTCCGGCAATTAATTCACTCACAAGACCACCGCTTCTTAACATTCAAGGAACTTCAAGACCAATATCAGTTAGACCACTCCCAATTCCTACCTTATAAACAAGTAGTAAGTTTCCTACAAACAAAAATTAGGAATTTGTCCCAGCTGAAAAAAAATAAACAGTTTGACATGCTCTTGGGAGAAAATACGTTTCAACATTCTCTGTCACGGCTTTATGCGGGGTTAAGATGCCCATATGAGCAAATTGATCCCAATACAGTCTTTGGGGGGTGGCAGAGAGACTTCCCAGAAATCAGTATAGCAGAGGGTGTGTTGGAAGGATGGCTACGGGTACGTAAGACATTGAATAATGAATCGTGGAGAGATACATATTTTAGAATGGCCCATAGAGCGATCTATGGATTCAATATACCTCCTCATCCCTCCTCTCCGGACCGGCTTGTAGCTTGCCCAAAATGTTCGAGACCCCGCACAGACTTCACCCCCGGCATTTGGACATGCCCGGAAATCCAGAAATTCTGGGCCGAGCAAAATTGGGGCTGTGGGGCTTTAAACCCTCCCGGGTTTACACTCCAGAGGGACCCTTTTTGCATTTTTAATTCCACAATATCCCGAAAAAAGGGTTTTTTTTTTAAAAAAAGGTTTTAGAACGGGAAAACCCAAAATGCCCCACAAAATTTTCCTTAAATGGCACCCAAGGAAAGGGTGTCTTCTGGTTAGTGGGGTAAAACCCAAGGGTTTCCAACCATTACCTCAGTAATTCAATGGTTTTAAAAACATATGTTGATGGAAAAAAAGTAAACCAAGGGTCCACAATTAAAGGGAAACAAAAACAGAAATTTTTTTAAGACATGGAGGGTTTTTTAAATTTAGGCCCTTTTTCCCTATTTAATATCCGACCTTTATGCAATCTTTTAAAGATACGGGCATGGTTCGAAGCACCAATGGCTGGGTCTCTGGGGAAAGGGTTAAATGATCCCGGAGATAAAACCAAAGGGGATGGGATATAAATTGGGCAATAGTAGGCTCTCCGGGGTAGATGTGGTGTTGGGAAATGGCTTTCGGCTCAAGCTATGCGCTTCACCTTGGAACTTTTATTTTTTTTCTTCTTTTTTTGTTCCTAGGGTTTTATGATGTTTTTTAAACCCAAATGTAGGCTACAACTTCAAATAGAACATGCAGCCTCGGGGAGTCGAGGTGCTAAGCAAACTAATGCGATAACTATGGTTGTAACGTTCCAGATATGTTTTTCCCTTTTTGATTTTTTTTCGTATAATTATATAAAGCAAAAAAAATTTTCGTGATAAAAAAAAAAAAATGGGAAACCCAAAGGTCCAAAAACACCTACTGTAATAATTTGGGATACCTAGATCCCTAATGTATAGATATTAATATAGATCAAAAAAACGCTTAAACACCCTACAAAAATATAAAAAAAAAATTATAAAATATATAATAATAATATTATTAATTATATATATAAAATTATAATATATATATATATAACACCTAAATACAACATACAACAAAAAACATATAAATGTGTACAATAAAAATGTATATATACACTACCACAAAGCAGACACGTAACACACACTTCTAAGGCAGACAATTGAAGTATTAATGTAAAGAAAAGAGAGAATCTATCAGGTATGATAATTGTGTCCAGACTTCTGTTACTACAAATAAGTTTAAAACATTGCCACAGAATAAAAAGTAAAATTTTGGGTCATGCTGTGTTCACTGCTTCTTTTTTCCTTTTAAAATTACCATTAAATTTTCATTTTCCCCCATTTAATTTTCCCAAAAAAAATATTTTTAAAAAATTTCAAAAAATAATATTTCCCCTTTTATTTTTTTTAATTTTTTTTTTTTTTTGTGTTTTTTTTATATCATTTTTCACTACAAAAAAAATTTCCAAAAAAGGATCTGGGAATTTAATTGGGGGGGACAAATTTAAGGGCAGTTTGGGGGGGGGGGTGGGGTTTTTTGGGTTTTGGTTAAAAGTGGTTTTTGTTTGGGTTTGGGGGGGAATCAAAAATGGTTAATTAAAAAAAAATCTTCGAAGAGCCATAAGGAGAGCAAGAAAAAGGTTCCTGTAGGAGTGGAGAGCATAAGGGGGGTATCTGAAGATTAAGGGAGTGAGTATGGAAGGAGAGTTATGGGGAGCCTTGTAGGTCAAGGTTACTAACTTGAACTGGATTCGTGGGCAATGGGGAAACCGTGAAGGCATTAGCAGAGGGGAAAGCCAAGATAGCGAGAAGAGGTAATAATGAGTGGGAGAGTTAAGGTTTGGGTCGAAAAGGGGAGTGAGGCTGTTGAGGGACATTTTTGTGCTTTTTTTTAAAGGGGGTTTGCCACCAGACCAAATACTGACCTCCCTTCGCATGAGAGCAAAATGTAAACAAATCACGCTGAGTCTGAAGCTGCAGTGGGAGAGGGGGAGGGGAGGGGGGAGTGGGAATCCAAAGGGGGCTCTCAAAAACTTAAAATGAACTAATAAAAGTCAACCCGTGGATTCAATACGCAAGCACAGGCCCTCAGACGGCACTGGGCGGAAAACATTTTTTGCTAAGAAGCTAATGTAATGTAAACCAAAAACGGAGCTGACAGAGATGCACACAGACACAAAACCCCCCCAAAGACAGAAACCCGCATAAGGGGGTCCCCGTGAAATGTTCACTCAAATAATCAAACTATAACTTGTTTAATTCTGTATACAAAAGAGAACACCTATTTTTTTTAAACAGCGCTTGAAAGCCTTCATCAGAAAAGCAGGGACTAATAAACTCAGCTAGTTATTTGTATACAAAAAAAAAAAATATTGCCCCCGGGGGGCCTTAAAAAACCATTCATTTGCCTGTCATCAAAAAAAGTGATTCACACAAGTCGGCCTTTCACTCCTGGGTCGTGACTAGGGGAAGCTTTGTGGTAACCAAGGGAGGTTGAGAAATGCTGTAGCTCTCAGAGTTTTCACTTTTTTTAATCACATATATTTAGAAAAGTGATTAAATACCCATTTTGGAGGCTCCCATGTCAACATTACATGGTGGCAAAACCCCTTTAAGGAATGAGCAGATTCGGGAGATATTTTTCAGGTGCAGGAGGCAGGCAGAGGTAAGGGTTTGGATGTGCAGTTTGAAGGCTAAATGTGAGTCAAAGGTTATCCCAAGGCAGCAGACTTGCGAAGCCAGTGAGAGAGTGTAACAATTGACTGTGATGGAGAGATCAGGTGGAGGGAGGGAGTGGGACGCTAGGAAGATAATGAATTCAATTTTCTCCACGTTTAGTTTTAGGAGATAGGAGGAGAAGAAGGAGGATATGGACAATAGGCATTCTGGGATCCGAGAGAGAAGAGAGATGACATCTGGGCCGGAGATGTAGAGCTGTGTGTCGTCGGCATACAGGTGGTATTGAAAGCCGTGTGAGGCTATGAGCTGAAACAGACCAAGAGTGTAGATGGAGAAGAGTAGTGAGCTCAGGACAGACCCTTCCGGGACACCAACAGAGAGCGGGCGGGAGGAGGAGGTGGTGCGAGAATGAGAGACGCTGAATGTTTGATCGTTGAGGTAGGAGAAGGTCCAGGAAAGGGCCAAGTCCGTGATGCCGAGGGAGGAGAGGATCTGTAGGAAGTGAATGGTTGACTTTGAGCCCAAATTCAAATATTTAAGCATCCTGGGATTCCCATCCTACAGAATCATGGCATAAAGGGTTTGGATAAAATAACTGGAACACTCTGATTTTTCCATAGTCAAGTTAAACTCTTCTTGACACAACTGCCACCACAGTCACAGCAAATCATCTCCGGACAGAAGTAGCTGTGGCAGAAAGTGAAAGCTTGATGTGAGGGACAGAAGACCACTTTGTTAAATTATATCCAAAAAGCACAAAACTGAAGCCCTCAAACTGCTGCGGATTTAAATGGATGTTTAAGAGCACAACTATACTATTGACGGGACAATAGCTTTGTGGTTTTGTCTACAAAGTGCACTTCTATTCTCTGTATCAAGCCATGATGCTCTAGCTCAGCTATTTCTGTCTGCAGATGTTTTGCCAATTTTTGCCTACTGAGATGTGATCAAGAAAGCTGTAAACTTCACCACACCCATCAGCTCAGCAACTTCATAGATACCCTTTCCAGGCATGCACTTTATTCCCCTTTGTACCTCTGTCAGGTCTGACATATCATGTCTGTAAAACAAAGAAACAGATTTTTAGAACAGCACAAGGGCACAAGTTATAAAGTTTATCAACAGTGATATAAGCTATGTGACTGAAAAGGGCGCTACTGGTATTGGCAGGTGTGACAGAAACAGATCTACTTGACTATGAAAAATAGGGGTGTTCTAGTTATTACTTCCAAACCCTATTTTCACATGATACCTGTACCTATCAAACATTTATAGGATATCCCAATTATGAGCTTGCCCTGTACTGATTGCTTGGTGAGTTTCCTGCCAAAACAGAATGTATCTTTATTACTAACTGTGTTGCTAACTTTTGGTGTTAGTTCCCTCACACCTTCAACACCCAGGGCTCATGTCCCATCAGCCCCTCACCACCCACCACCTTTTTACACCCCTGCTGTTCCTCAACTCTAGGAAGTTTGCCTTGTTGAGCTGGACGTTCACAGAAACTAATGTTACATTTCAGGGCCGCCATACAGGGGGTACTCCCGTATGGGGCCCGGAGAGATAAGGGAGCCCGCTTCAAGCAGGCCCCCTTATTTCACATAGAACAGTAGAGCGCGGCGCAGCCGAGCGCCGCGCTCTACACGGGGCCCGGTGGTGGCTGGTGGTGAGCGTCGGCGCTAGGGACAGCGGCGCCGGGAGGCGGGAGGGGCCCGTGCTCCGCCTCCAGGGCCCGCTCCGCCTCCGCTACAGCGCCTTCATCTAAATATAGCTAAGCACTGTAGGGCCGGCGGGGCGGTGCTGGGAGGAGGCCCGCGCTCCCGGCACAGCTGCGCTACAGGAGTCTTCTACTTACATGCCTGTGCGCGCTGTAGCCGGAGCCAGGCCGTCCTCCTCTGTGGGCGGGATGCGGAATAATTTTATTCCGTGAGGCCCCGCCCCTTGGGGGCGGAGCCTTAAAATTAAAATTGTTCCGCATCCCGCCGCTGGGCACCTCACAGCGGGGGGGGGGGGGGAAACATGTACAGGGGGGGCCCAAATGTTTGGGGGGGGGAAACTATGCTAAGGGGGCCCAAAATTTTACTGGGGGGGAACTATCCTAAGGGGGCCCTATGATTTTGGGGGGGGGAAACTAGGGGCCTAAGGGGGCCCTAATAAAGGGGGGGAAACACCTAAAAGGGGGCCCCTAATACGGGGGGGGGAAAAACTATGCCTCGGGGGGCCCCTAAGTTGGGGGGGGGGGGAAAAAAGGGCCTAAGGGGGGCCCCCCTTATCTGGGGGGGAACAACCTACAGGGGGCCCTTGCTGGGGGGGGGTAGCCCCGGGGGGGGGCCCGGCTGCGGGGGGAACTATGCCCAGGGGGCCCAAATTGGGGGGGGAACTTTGCCTACAGGGGGCCCTAATGCTGGGGGGGGCTTGCCCAGGGGGCCCCTTGTTGGGGGGGGAAAAACTTTGTTCAGGGGGCCCCTTTGGGGGGGGGGGGAAAATAGCCCACGGGGGGCCCTAAGCGGGGGGGAAAAAACAGCTAAGGGGGCCCCTAATGACTGGGGGGGGGAAACTTCCCAGGGGCCCTAATGGGGGGGCCCCATCCCCTACAGGGGGCCCCCCTAATACGGGGGGGGGGAAAACTATCCCTAAGGGGGCCCCTAATATGGGGGGGGGAATATGCCCCCCCGGGGGCCCCAAAATAGGGGGGGGCTTCCCCCCTCGGGGGCCCAATGTGGGGGGGGGCTATCCCCAGGGGGCCCCAAACGGGGGGGGGGGGGACATCCTCGGGGGGGCCCTAATACGGGGGGGGGGACTATGCCTACAGGGGCCTTAAATACTGTGGGGGGGGAACTTTTGCCTACGGGGGCTTAATACTGTGTGGGGGGGGGGAAAAACTATGCCTACAGGGGCCCTAAACTGGGGGGGGGAATTGCCTACAGGGGCCCTCATGACTGGGGGGGGGAAACTTTGCCTACAGGGGGCCCTAATACTGGGGGGAACTATGCCTACCGGGGCCCCCAAATATGGGGGGGGGAAACTAGCCACAGGGGGCCCTAAACTGGGGGGGGGATTTTTCCCTAGGGGGGGCCCTAATACTGGGGGGGGGGAACTATGCCTACGGGGGGCCTAATACGGGGGGGGGGGGGGAAACTATGCCTCCAGGGGGCCCCCTAATACGGGGGGGGGGGGGGAAAACAGCCTACGGGGGGGGCCCTAATGACTGGGGGGGGGGGGGGGAAAAACAAAATGCCTACAGGGCCCTATTGACGGGGGGGGAAAAACTATCCTAAGGGGGCCCAAATGAGGGGGGGAAAAACTATGCCTACAGGGGGCCATAATGAAAAGGGGGGAACATGCCTACAGGGGGCCCCCAAGACTGCAAAGGGGGAATTTTTGTCTAGGGGGTGGGTGGTACTTTCTGCCTACGGGGGGTGCTTAATCACGGGGGGGGGGACTATTTGCTACAAGGGGGCCCTAATAATGGGGGGGGGGATTTTTTTCCTAAAAGGTTTTCCAAATCTACAGAGGGGCCCTTTTTCTCCTACAGGGGGGGCCCTTTAAGCTACGGGGGGCCCCCATTTACCTACGTGGGGAACCCTTTTTCCGCCCGTCGGCCCGAAGCGACCTACGTCTCCCCAAGCTACCTAGCTACTGCCCGGGGGCCCCGTTTGTTCCTACATCCGGGACTGGGGGGCCCAAAATTCCCAGGGGGTAATTCTTACCTTTGGCCATTAGGGAAAGGGGGAGTTTGTACATGGGGGGAGGGGGCACTCAGTTGGGAAAATGATTAAAAAAAAAGTGAGGAGTCTCAGGTGTTTGTGTTGTAAATTCTGCAGGGACGAGTGGTGGACGGAGGAAGTCATCATGGAGGTCTGGACCGAATAGAGAAGAAAAGGAAAAGTGAACGACTCATCAGACAAGACGTCACCTGTGAGGCCCTAAATGTAAGTAAACTATTTGCAAAGCACCTGTGTACCTGGTATCTTCCACTATAGGGTCACTGTATGGAGGAAATTTTTTGGTGTGATGGTTTAATCACTAGCAGTATGCCGGTATTATTCAGTATTGTCATGTTGGAGATATGTGATGATGTGGCGGTATTATTAGGTGCTTGTATATTGTTGTTGTTTTGTGATTTTGGGCTTGGTATACTGGTTTAGTGACTAACATTATGGTGGGACTAGTCAGTATATGGTAGTGATAGGTGGCGGTATTATTTTGAATTTATATATTGGTGATTGGCAATGTTGGTCTGGGTATACTGGCTTTGCCAGTAACATTGTAGTGGTGACATGTGGAGGTATTTGCTGGACCTTGTATAACCCAGCAAGAACTAAATCCAAAAACAATGGCACAATTGCATTTTTTTTTCTTGTGACCCCAAAAGCAATTTTTTATTTTTCACGGGGCCCAGTGGTGGCTGGTGGTGAGCGTCGGCGCTGGGGACAGCGGCGCCGGGAGGCGGGAGGGGCCCGTGCTCCGCCTCCAGGGCCCACTCCGCCTCCGCTACAGCGCCTTCATCTAAATATAGCTAAGCACTGTAGGGCCGGCGGAGCGGTGCTGGGAGGAGGCCCGCGCTCCCGGCACAGGGGGGGGCTGCGCTACAGGAGTCTTCTACTACGTGCTGCGGCGGGCTGTAGCCGGAGCCAGGCCGTCCTCCTCTGGGGGCGGGGTGCGGAATAATTGGATTCCGTGCGGCCCCGCCCCGTCCTGGGGGGACTATGCCTACAGGGGGCCCTAATTTTGGGGGGGGCTAGGCCTACAGGGGGCCCTCCTACTGGGGGGGACTATGCCTACAGGGGGCCCTAATGACTGGGGGGGGAACTATGCCTACAGGGGGCCCTAATGACTGGGGGGGGGAAACTATGACTAAAGGGGGCCCTAATGAAAGGGGGGGAAAATATGCCAAAAGGGGGCCCTAATGACTGTGGGGGGGGGGGGGAAACTATGCTTACAGGGGGCCTAATGACTGGGGGGGGAAACTATGCCTACATGGTGGCCCTAATGACTGGGGGGGGGGGGAACTATGCCTACAGGGGGCCCTAATGACTGGGGGGGGAAACTATGCCTACAGGGGGCCCTAATGACTGGGGGGGAACTATGCCTACAGGGGGCCCTAATGATTGGGGGGGGGGAAACTATGCCTACAGGGGGCCCTAAGGACTGGATGGGGGGGAAACTATGCCTACAGGGGGCCCTAAAGACTGGAGGGGGGGAAAACTATGCCTACAGGGGGCCCTAATGACTGGGGGGGGGAAACTATGCCTACAGGGGGCCCTAATGACTGGGGGGGAAAACTATGCCTACAGGGGGCCCTATTAACTGTGGGGGGGGGGGGAGCGATGCCTACAGGGGGCAAAAATAACGGGGGGGGGGAACTATGCCTACGGGGGGCCCTAATAACTGGGGGGGGGAAACTATGCCTACAGGGGGCCATAATGACTGGGGGGGAACTCTGCCTACAGGGGGCCCCAAAGACTGGGAGGGAGGAACTATTTGTCTACGGGTGGGTGGTACTATTCTGCCTACAGGGATGCCTTAATCTACAGAGGGGGGGGGACTATTCTGCCTACAAGCTACACATACGAAGCTACACATTTGTAGCTTTAGTGTAGCAAATCCAGGTGCATTACTGCTGGAACAGGTAGAGCACTTTAAAAGTGGTTTACCGGAGCCAGAAGTGTCGCTTTGTAGCTAGAAAGCGCTAAATCTATGACCCACAGTAGAACAGGTTCATAGATTCAGGCGAATTCTAAGCTATGCGCAAAAAGATGGCACCTGGGTGTCAAAAATCATGCATGTTGCCTCTAATGTCTCAAACTCATCAACAGACCACTTGTTTGTGTAGTACAAATAGGCTCAGACTGTTTCATAGGGGAGCAAGGTAAACCCCCTGTGGGACCCTTGGTATGGCATGTCTGGGGTTCCTTTTCAGGGAGAAAAGCTGAGAAATAGAGGCAGAAAGCAAAAAGCAAGAGGACAAGACTCATGTAGAGTTATATACAGTAGGTGTAGGGTGGACCCCAAGAATCAACTCCACTGGTGGGCCCCAAAAATCAATTCCACTGGTGGGCCTTAAGAATCAGCTCTACTGGTGGTCCTCAGGCCCCCCAGTTCGACATTAACTGATGATAGCACAGGTGACCTATATTAAGGGGTTGATGAAATCTACATCTAGTTGCCTGGTTTTACCTAGTATATTTTTGACAATTGTGCAAGACTTTGAAATCCTTCATATGCCTCCATTAAGTTTACTTATTAAATAGTTATTGATCTTATACGATGTCACTAGCAATACCATACAGTCCCTCTCCAAGCAAAAAGCCAGAAAAGCTAACTATGGTAACTCATTAACTAACTTTCATATACACTGACTTTATTCGGATTGGATATGCAGATTTAAAAACCACAGCGGATTACAGTCCCATGCATGTTCAAGACATCTTACAAATGTCATCCACATGCTATACATTTTTCAGCACCAAAATTACCCTGAGGTGTGGATTTTTTAACCCATAACATGTAAATTTATGTTGGGGAATTTTTGGGGGGATTTTTCCTATCAGCAGGGAAAATGTGTTGAAGAGGATTATGCTGTGGATTGCTGGCAGAGCCACAGCAAAATATGCAAAGGCTGAATTTAAAATCTTTTTATCAATTTTTGCATGATCTGCCGTGGTAGATCAATACCTAAACCTTCACAATATTGTGCAGGTTTGTCTTGTGGACTTTGCTGCAAATTGTTTGCGGTGAGAAATTGAGACATACGGTAATGTTATTCTCTGACACCTTAGAACAAACTGAATAATACTCTGCATTATTTGAGGCACCCTGAGGAGAGAATTCAACTGGGGATTACATGTAGTATTGGAATTATGGGTACCAGGATATAAAGAGCACAAGAACTACTATTCGTTCCATCACCTGAAGTGAGCCCACTTCACTTTTAAAGCAGCTGCAGAGGTAAGAGATAGTGAGTGACAGGCAGGGCCGCCAACAGAAATTTCAGGGCCCCATACAGCTGAAGCACCTGGCCCCCCCCCCTGTAAACCCTGCCCCCAGCAACCCGCTCGCCCCGCCACCAGCAAACAAAACAGCCTCTATGACATCAAGGTGCCCATTTTACCACATAATACAGTATGCAAAAAAGAACTGTATTGTATAGTACACCTTACCAAGAGAGTAACATATCTGTCTGTATGTCTCACACATCTTTCTGTCTAACATATCATAGACACAGGGCTAAGTAGCTCCATACATATCACCCTCCATCCACATACCATATCCCCTCCATGTTTCCCTTGGTCACGCACCTCGCCACCTTCTAAAGTAATCACCAGCAAGAAAAAGTCTAACTCCTATCACAGGGTCAGGTGTTCCCTCACTTTTACAATCAGGGACAAGTGTACACTGGCATTATACCTGCACCTACAACACTGCCGCATAGAGACCACATAGTGATCTGACACCATCACATTACAGTAAATACAGCACTGATCCAGTATAGAAGCAAAATAACCCCTGACATCCAGGGACTCACCGGAGACGTCTTATCTGATGAGTCGTTCTCTTCTCTTGAGTCGTTCTTTTTCCCTTTTATTCTGTGCCCGTTCCACACCGCCATGATGACTTGTCCCGGCCACAGCTCTTCCCTGCAGAAACTACACACAAATATCTTAGAATCCTCAATTTTCCAGCATCTCTTTACCTATTCCCACCTCTGTACAAACTTCCAGGGGTGGGAGAGCGGGTACAGGCCATATCTTAGAGGTCTAGTATCCTACAGGTTTGGAAGGTGGGGAGAGGACTAACCCCCCTAGAGATAATGCTACAACTATGGGCTGCTCTCCCTAAACAATTATATTCACCAGGTAGGTAGACAAGACCCTAGGTAGGTTGGCAAATGTGCAAGGCCCCAGGTAATTAGATAGGCCCTATTTAGGTAGGTAGACACCCGCCGGATAAGTTGGTAGGCCAGCCCCAGATAGGTTGTTGGGTACCTAGCCATGAGTCCCCTTTAGTTTGTAGGCAGTCAGAGCCCCCTTTAGTATGTAGGCAGTCAGGGCCCCCTTTATGTTTAGGTAGAGTCAGGGCCCCCTTTATGTTAAGGTAGAGCCAGGGCCCTCCTTTAGAGGTGAGGTAGCCAGGGCCCTCCTTTAGAGGTTAGGTAGAGCCAGGGCCCTCCTTTAGAGGTTAGGTAGCCAGGGACCTCCTTTAGAGTTAGGTAGCCATGGCCCCTGTAGAGTTAGGTAGCCAGGACCCCCTTTAGCGTTAGTTAGAGTCAGGGCCCCCTGTAGAGTTAGGTAGAGTCAGGGCCCCCTGTAGAGTTAGGTAGGCAGGGCCCCCTTTAGAGATAGGTAGCGTCGGGGCCCCCTTTAGAGATAGATAGCGTCAGGGCCCCCTTTAGAGATAGGTAGCATCAGGGCCCCCTTTAGAGATAGTTAGAGTCAGGGCTCCCTTTAGAGATAGGTAGCTTCAGGGCCCCCTTTAGAGATAGGTAGCGTCAGGGCCCCATTAAGAGATAGGTAACGTCAGGGCCCCCTTTAGAGATAGGTAGCCTCAGGGCCCCCTTTAGAGATAGGTAGCCAGGGCCCGCTTCCTTATATATATTATATATAATATATTTTAAAATATATATATATATATATATATATATATATATAAAAAACAACAAAACAACCACTCACCTGGTCCCGGCCGCTCTGAGCTCCCTGCCAGCTCCTGCCGCCCTGCATAGGCGGCGTGGTGAAGTGACATCACCGCGCCGCCTACGTCAGCAGTAGGGGCCGGCAGTAGAGATCCATACAAATAGCTGTAAGACAATGTTGTATGGATGATACCACTATATAATGGTTGCTCAGTGACCACATAATACCGCTGTACAAGGAGCAAATATCCCCGTACTGTTACTAACCACGCCAATATTATCAATGATACCGCTATACAGAGATCAAATAATTCCACCACACCATGACCACATATCACCACCACATAGTGACTGAATAATACAGCCATACTGATCCTTAATATGAACCATTACACTCCTACCAACATTCCTGCCATACATTGACCATATGGGGGTAGATAGCAGTTGTACACAGGCTCTGCAGACATATAAGTGATGACAGTACAATACAATTTAGTGACTCACAGGTGACGTCTTCTATGTTGGCAGTCGTTCCCTTTCTCCATTCCTTCCAGACCGCCATGACCACTTCTCCCGGCCTCGTCCCTGCAGAATTAATAACCACACAAACATTTTACACTTTGCACTTTTCCATCACCTCCCTACCAATTCCCACCTCTGTACAAACTCCACATGGGGTAATAGGTGGAATACGGGGGGTATGGGGCAACAGGTAGTGGTCAGGGGGTTATAGAGTGTCAGGTGAGGGTTGTATTCCATGTTGGCACTATGCAGCAGGGGTGAGAAAGGAGGTTAAGGCCACAGCTTACAGCACAATCTCCTGGGGGGAGACAGAAGACCAACCCCCGGAGATTGTGGTGTGGCTCTGGCCTCTTCCCCATTCCCTGTACCCCCAGATGATCAGACCCAGCAGTGACCTTCAGGGGTGCAGGGGATGGAGTTTAATACTATTGGATTCATTAGACTATGTCGGACCAGCGTAGCATCTATTTCTAAACTAACATGGTCCCGAGGGCCGGTGTCAGGGGGAGTTTATTTAAATAAACAGCTTTTTTAATTTGTTTCTCTTATTTTTTTTCCATTTTTTCCAGGGATAGTAATGGTGTTTGTCATATGCCTCCATTACTATCGCTCGAGCTTGACGTCAGCCTGCGGCAGTTTTTTTCACCCCAAGGCCGACACTAACCCCGTGTCACTATTACCCCAATACCCAACACAACAGGGGTACTAAGAAGAGCCAGTAACCACCACAAGCGGACTCTCTAATGTGAGGGACTGCTTCTGGGGCGGCTGCGGGCTGGTACTCTTAGAATGGTAAGGGACCAGTATCCATGGACCTTCTCATTCTGATAGTATTAGGCTGCAGCTGTTGGTTTTACCCTGGCTGGTTATGGTAATTGGGGGGACCCCCACGTTATTTTATTTTTTTTTAAAATCATTTATTTATTAGGAATCCTACAGTGGGTTCCTCCTGTAATCATTACAGTGGATGCCCGTGTACAGATTCTCATTAAATAAATACATTTTCAGAAAAAAAACGATGTGTGGTCCCCCCTCATTTCCATAACCAGCAAGAGTAAAACCGACAGCAGCAGCCTGATACTAGCAGAATGGGAAGAACCATCGATACTGGTAACTTCCCATTCTAAAAATACCAGCCTGCGGCTGCTCCAGAAGCGGACCATCACATTAGAGGGTCCGCTCCTGACGGTTACCGTCTCTTCCCAGTACCCCTGGTACATTGGGTACTGGGGTAATAGTGACACGGGGTTAGTGTCAGCCTTGGGATGACAAAAAACACCAGTGGCTGACACCAAGCCCAAGCGATAGTAATGGAGAGGTGTCTGTCAGATACCACCACTACTATCACTGGAACAAAATTAAAAAAAAACAAACACAAACAGAAAAAACACTTGATTTAAATAAACACTTCCCAACACAACAGCCCTCGTTAACCATTTAATTAAAGAAATAGATGTAACATTGTCCGTCGTAGTCCACCAAATCCATCGTAGTCCATATGGGAACCTTTAAAAAAAAACAACAACCCTACAAATGAGACATCATCCAGCTTTCCTGGAAGCCTGCTGTGAACCATGTCACCCAGCTTTCAGGGATGACATCCAAAAAGCAGGCGCCCAGGACAGCTGGGGACCCGCTGTGGAAGTTGAGTGTCACCCAGCTTTCCCATCTACTAAATACTCTCTCCAGTATATGGGAAAGCTGGTTGACATCCAAACAGCAGGTGTCGAGCATCCTGGAAAGCTGAGTGGCACCCATCCCCCACAGCAGGCACTTAGCTTTCCTGGATGCCTGCTGTGGAGGGATGTCATCCAGCTTTCCCATATACTGGATAGGTTATTCAGCTGCTGGGGAAGCTGGGTGACATGGTTCACAGTAGGCATCCTAAAAAGATGGGTGTCTGCTGTGGGGGATGGGTGCCAGGGAGAGGGGCCGAGTTGGGGGCCAGGGCGGGAGGGGGTCGTTTTGGGGGACAAGGGGGGCTGAGTTAGAGGACAGGGAGGGAGGGGGGCCATTTTGGGGGATGGGAAGGGGCTTGAGTTAGGGGACAGAGAGGGTGGGGGGCCGTTTTGGGGCACAGAGAGGGAGAAGGGACGTTTTGGGGAAAGGGGGGCGCAGGGAGAGAGGGGGAGGGGCCGTTTAGGAGGACAGGGGGCGCAGGGAGTTTAGGGGGGTCCGTTTTAGGGGACTGGGAGGGCTAGGTTGGGAGAACAGGTGGGCTAGGTTGGGGGACAGGGAGGGAGGGGGGGCCGTTTTGGAGGGTCAGGGGGAGCTGAGTTAGAGGACAAGGAGGGAGGGGGGGCCGTTTTGGGGGGGACAGGGAGGGCTAGGTTGGAGGACAAGGAAGGAGGAGGGGGCGTTTTGGGGGACAAGGCTGGCTAGGTTGGGGGACAGGAACAGAGGGGGGGCCGTTTTGGGGGCTCAGGGGTCTGAGTTAGAGGACAGGGAGGGAGGGGGATCCGTTTTGGGGGGACAGGGAGGGCTAGGTTGGGGGACAGGGAAGGAGCGGGGGAGCATTTTGGGGGACAGGGAGGCAGGGGGGCCATTTTGGGGGGACAGGGAGGGTTAAGTTGCGGGACAGGGAGGGAGCGGGGGCCGTTTTGGAGGACAGGGGGGGCTATGTTGGGGGACAGGGAGGGTGGCCGTTTTCGAGGGTCAGTGGGGGCTGAGTTAGAGGACAGGGAGGGGGGTCCGTTTTGGGGGGACAGGGAGGGCAGTTGGGACAGGAGGAGGGGCATTTTGGGGGACAGGCAGGGAGGGGGGGCGTTTTGGGGGACAGGGAGGGCTACGTTGGGGGACAGGGAGAGGGGCCGTTTTGAAGGGTCAGGGGGGCTGTGTTAGAGGACAGGGAGGGAGGGGGGCCATTTTGGGGGACAGGGAGGGAGGGGGGGCCGTTTTGGGGCACAGGGGGGGGAGTGTTACTTACCTCCCTGCTGTGTCCTCTTCTTGCTGCAGCTGCTGCTGGCTCCGGCCCCGCAGTCAAACTGATCAGTGTAGCTGAGGGGGCGGGCCAGCCCCCTGCAGTCAGTGACGTCAGGGGAGAGGTCTCTATGACGCTTCCCCTGCGTCCCTGCTCTCTGTACCGGCCGCCTGTGAGTGAGAGAGGCTCCCTGACATGCGGCCGGTGATTGCGGACAGAGGTAGGAACCGCCGGGCCCCGCAGCTCCGCGTCCACCGGCGGTGAACTAGTAAGTTCACTGCCGGCGGGTGCAGGAGCCGAACTACCGGGCATGGGCCCTGGGGCAGTTGCTACGTTTGCTACCCCGATAGTTACGCCCCTGGTTCTACCTGTTCCAGCAGTAATGAGCCTGGATTTGCCGTACTAAAGTCATAAATGTGTAGAATACTACGGTTATAGTGCAACACACCCCCAGAATGCCCCCCTACGATCTCAGACGCATTACAAGGTGCCGTGGACGCTGTATAATGCGCCTAATTTTGGAGCGCGCCTGATTATACATCGAGCTCACAGGGCTGCGCCAGTTTTGGGGCTGAAAGGATGCCAGACTTCTGGCACAGCCCAGTACATGCAGTTGAATCCAGAAGTTTACATACATTATATAAAAATACACATGTGTATATTTTTTTTATGAAATCAGAATAAACCTTACCTGTTTTAGGTCAATTAGGAACCAAAATTATTTATATTTGCCAAATGCCAGAATAATGAGATAGAGAATTTTTAAGGCATTTTTATTACTTTCTGAAAAGTCAAAAGTTTATAGACACTAGGATTACTGTCTTTAAAAAATTTGGGACAGCCCATATGATGATGTCATGTCTTTAGAAGCTTCTGTTTATTGGCAACATCTGAGTTAAAAAAGAGACACATATGTGGATGTATTTTTATTACACACCAGATACACACTGCTTCTGTGTGTAACATCATGGGAAAGTCTAAAGAAATCAGGAAGAGAATTGCAGACTTGCACAAGCCTGGATCATCCTTGGGTGCAATTTCCAGATACCTGAAAGTGCCCCGTTCATTTGTAAAAACAATTATACACAAGTACAATTAAGATGGGAATGTCCAGCCATCATAACGCTCAGGAAGGAGATGGGTTCTGTGTCTCAGAGATGAACGTGCTTTTGTCCGACATGTGCATATCAACCCAAGAACAAAAGCAAAAGACCTTGTGAAGATGCTGGCGGAAGCTGGTAAGGTTGTGTCATTATCCACAGTAAAACAAGTACTGTATCAACATGGGCTGAAAGGCAGTGCTGCCAGGAAGAAGCCATTACTCCAAAAGAAACATATAAAAGCTAGATTAATGTTTGCAAATGCACACAGGAACAAAGACCTACATTTTTGGAGACATGTCCTATGGTCTGATAAAACTAAAATTAAACCATTTGAGTATAATGACCATCATTACGTTTGGAGGAAAAAGGGAGAAGCTTGGAAGCTTGAAAGCCTAAGAAAACCATCCCAATTGTGAAAGCCGGGGGGTGGCAGCATCATGTTGTGGGGTTGTTTTGCTGCAGGAGGGACTAGTGCACTTAAAAAAATAGTTGGCCTCATGAGGAAAGAAGATTATGTTTCAATACTGAAGCAACATCTCTAGACAGCAGCCAGGAAGTTAAAGCTTGGGTGGAAATGGGTCTTGCAAATAGACAATGACCTGACCTACTAAACTGGTTACAAAGTGGCTTAAGGATAACCAAGTCAATGTTTTGGAGTGGCCATTACAAAGCCCTGATCTCAATCCTATTGAAAATTTATGGACAAAGCTGAACATGCAGGTGCGAGCAAGGTGACCTACAAACATGGCTCAGTTAAATCAGTTCTGTCAGTATGATTGGGACAAAATTCCTACCATCTTTTGTGATAAGCTTGTGGATTCAGGGGCCATGTGCAAAACTTCAGCTTGGAGCCCCCCTACTCCCAGACACCGTCTGTGGACCAATACTTTTCAACAACAGATCCCCTACTTGACGTGTCGGATGTCTGCGGTGTAGCGTGCTGCAGAAAATTATTTCTATTTAAAGGAATTGTCCAAAAGAAAATTATTAATTTCAAATGGGGCCGAAGAAAAACAAGTTATACAGCCAATGCTGAACAGTTCTATTGACATGTATCTGTATTCTGCGGGTCAGTAAGTATGCAAGGGTCACATTATCACCACTATATAGTGACATATAACACCATTCTGTCAATGACCAAATCAATATACTTAGACCAATAACAACAATATACAAGGACCTAATAATACCGCCATATATATCTACCCTATAAATCATTACACTAAGACCATTACAGGGACCATATAGTGGTAGATAGCAGTGTACACATGTTCTACAGATAGTATACTACCGCCATACAGTGACCATATAGTGGTAATTACCAGTGTACACAAGCTCTGCAGACATATAAGTGATTACAGGACAGTTACATTTGTGACTCACGGGTGACGTCTTTTCTCTTTTTTCTTTCTTCATCTGGTCCAGACCCTCAAGACAACTTTTCCCAGCCACAACTCATCTCTGCAGAATTTTCCACACAAACATGTTAGACTCCAAATACTGAACGTTCACCCAACCAAATATAGGGGCCTCATTTATGCAACCAGTAGTTGGGAACAGACTCCATACAGTAGACGCCCTCCCAGATTAGATAGGCGGATAGGAAGACACTTCTTTTAGGTAGTTTAGACCTTAAAAATTAGATATGTGGAAGACTCTTTCTTTTATGTAGGTAAAGTTCCCCTCGGGAAATAGGGATCCTTCTAGTAAGTAGGCAGGTAGATAGGGCCCCTTAGTGCAGGCAGTTAGGGCCACTTAGGGTAGGCGGTGAGGGCCACTCAGTGTAGGTGGTTAGAGCTACTTAGGATAGGTAGTGAGGGCCACGTAATGAAGGTAGTGAGGGCCACTTAGGGCGGTGAGGGCCACTTAGGGCCACTTAGGCCAGTGAGGGCCACTTAGGGCAGTAAGGGCTACTTAGGGTCACTTAGGACCTTGAGGGACACTTAGGGCAATGAGGGCTTCTTAGGGCCACTTAGGACAGTGAAGGCTACTTAGGGTAATGAGGGCCAACTAGAGCAGTAAGGGCTACTTAGGGCCACTTAGGGCAGTGAGGGACACTTAAGGTAGTGAAAGCTTCTTAGGACCACTTAGGGCAGTGAGGGCCACTTAGAGCAGTGAGTGCCACTTAGGGCAGTGAGGGCCACTTAGGGCAGTAAGGGACACTTAGAATAGATACTCCACTCCTCCTCCCCCTATTAAAAAATGGACTCTTCTACCTTCCCCCGCCGAACTCTGCTGTTTAAATCCGTTGCGGACGGCGTGACTTCATCATGCCGCCTGCTCCGGGATGTCAGTTCCGGTACCTGCTATGCCCTAAGCCTAGCGATAGGCTTAGGGCCTAGTACAGGCAGCAGCGCGATGACATCATTGCATTACGCCGCTGCTTTCAATGAGCTACGCAGCCGGTATCAGTGTATACTGGCCGCATAGCTTCAGTCGCCGCCTATGCCGTGCAGATGGTGATTGCTGCATCGCTGGCTCTATGTGAGCCAGTGATGCAGCATGTAGTGAGCGGGGGTCCATCGGTCCCCCTGGCTCATGGTCTTGGTCGCAACTTTGAACCTTGCGACCCCTGTAGCTACACCACTGTGTGGCCACTTATGGCGGTGAGGGCCACTTAGTGCAGGTGGTTAGAGCTACTTAGGATAGGTAGTGAGGGCCACGTAGTGAAGGTAGTGAGGGCCACTTAGGGCGGCGAGGGCCACTTAGGCCCGTGAGGGCCACTTAGGGCAGTAAGGGCTACTTAGGGTCACTTAGGACCTTGAGGGCCACTTAGGGCAATGAAATGTATGTAAACTTGACTTTGCAGAAATTAATAAAAATGCCTTAAAAAATTCTCTCTCTCATTATTCTGGTATTTTGCAAATGTAATTAATTTTGGTAATCCTAATTGACCTACAACGGGTAAAGTTTATTTTGATTTCACATGCATATGTGTCTTTTTATATAGTGTATGTAAACTTCTGGTTTCAACTGTATATATATACATGTATATGTGTATACAACTATGACAAAGTTTTATTTGTGTTTGCATGCTGTGAAGAGCGGAAACTGTGCATTATCTCACCAAGCATCTTCCTGCCTCAAAATCTAAGAAGTCATCATGTGTCTGTTCCTCTTTTAGATATGTAGTGTATATGTGGTGGCAATAACATAGTGGCATTAAGAAAAGATGTACATTTCCTGCATGAGCAGAGCAATTTGTGTCAATCTGATGTACTGATGAATATTAACCCTTTAAGCTCTATATCACAGGATTCTTTATTAAATCCTATAACCACTTCTAACACAATGAAATGGATATACTTTTTGTGCAAACTACATTCTAATAGTATTTACAATAATCCAAGACAAATAGCTGAAATATGCAATAAAAGCATAAAAATACAGCCCTTTAATAATTTAAGTTGAATATTTTAAACACTTGTGGAAAAGTGGAAGCAAGAAGTTGCATGTTTGTGCCACTAGATTATGTATTATTGGCTAAATTAGTTAATGAAGGGTGGGGTTGAGTTACTATTTAAGCTAAAAGTGTATGTTCACACGGCGTGTTGGATCCGTTTTTGGATGCGTGTCGCATTTGTTTCACATTTTAAACCACACTTTGGCTAGTAGGACTCCTAGGGAGACATGTATGGAACTAGACAGATCACAGCGTACATCTACAGGGGGTACGGAAAGTATTTAGACTCCTTTATGTTTTTCACTCCTTGTTTCATTGCAACCATTTTTACATTTTTTTTTGCTCATTAATGTACACTCTGCACCCCATCTTGAAAGAAAAAAAAACAGAAATGTAGAAATTTTTGCAAATTTATTAAAGAGGTTTTGCCAGGACATGCCTTATCTGCTAAGAAGCAAATGTAAACAAGCCACGCTAGCTGAGAGAGAGACACAGCCAGAGCACAGAGCCGTGCATAAGGGATCGTGTGAAATGTTCACTCAAATAATCAAACTACATGTCATACGTCCAGGCAGGCAGCCTTCTGTTTATGGGTGACAACGCCCAGTAAGGGTTAAACCCTCTGCTCTGGACCCACGCCCTGGGAGAGGTGCTGCTTTGGAGCTCAGGAGTGACAGCTCTGCAGCCTCTCCCAACAAGGGGTGTGGCGGTTAGGCCAATCAGAGGGCCCGGACACCGCACCAATCAGCTGCTGGGGCGGTGTCCAGGAAAACTATTTAAGCTGGCTCAATCCTCTCAGGCTTTGCCTGTGATAGGTTTCCCCTGTTGTTTCCTTGTGAGTTTTGATATTGCTTCCTCTGTTATTGACCTCAGCTTGCCTTGACTTCGTTTTGTCCTCCGTTTATGTACTTCGTTCCCGCTCGTGTATGAACCTCGGCTTGTTTCCTGTTTATTCTTCGCATTCTGTTTGTGGCTTTGGCGTTCTTGACCGTTACCGACCGTTTGACCTTGCGTTTTCCCTGACGGCCCTGCACTTAGCAGCGTAGGGACTGTTGTCCAGTTGGGGGTCTGCCATCTAGGGCAGCACGCCAAGTAGGCGGGACAGTGGGCTGGGTGGCAGTCAGGGCCCACTGCACCTCCTCTGATGTGACAGTATCACAGGCCGACAGTTACTGCTCTCCAAGCACTATGAACCCCATGACTGCATTGGTAGAGCAGATGCAGGGGCTCACCCAGTTGGTCCAGGATCTTGCACTGAGAGTTCAGCAGCAGGAGACCTACCAGGGTGCCCCTCAGCCCCAGGGTCCTCTGGCATCCCTTTCCCTTGTTGTGGAACCCCCTATCCAGTTACCCGATAAGTTCTCGGGTGATAGGAGGGCGTTTCAAACGTTTAAGGAGGGTTGCCGGTTGTTTTTTCATATCTACCTCGGGAAATGAGGAACAGAGAGTGGGAATTATTATATCCCTTCTCCAAGGGTCCGCTCAGGAGTGGGCGTTCTCTTTATCCCCTGACTCGCCCGAGTTGTCTTCTGCGGACCGATTCTTTGACTACTTGGGGTTACTTTTTGACGACCCCGATAGGGAGGCAGTGGCCGAGACTCAGCTCACCTCGTTAAAACAGGGCAAGAGGACAGTAGAAGAGTATTGTTCAGAATTCCAGCGTTGGTGTGTTCCATCAGGGTGGAATGACCCAGCCCTCCTGTGCCAGTTTAGATTGGGGCTAGCCGACCATGTGAAGGACTTGTTGGTGGCTTACCCCACCCCTGGCAATTACCCCGTTGCCCCGCTTCACTCCAATGATTACTCCGTTCTGCCACCACCCCTGAACCAGCTGGAGCGGAGAGCCCTTTGGAGGAGCCCATGCATATAGGGGCCTCTTCTGCGGGCAGCGTCACGGACCGCAGGACATCTCGCTGCACTCAGGGACCCTGCTTCTACTGCGGTGGAGAAGGTCACCTCATCCGTGAGTGTCCCTAGAAGAAGGCCCAGCCGGAAAACTCCAACCCCTAGGTGACTCGTGGGAATGTCACCTAGGCAAACAGGTATTTCCTATGGTGTCGAAAAAATTATTACTTCCAGTTAAGATTTCATATCTTTCCATGTCGGGTTCTGGGAGTGCCTTTGTGGATTCGGGATCGGCCTCTAATTTCGTGGATGCATCATTTGTTAAGCGTTTGGGCCTTCCCTGGAGGTCCCTATCAGATTCAGTGCAGGTAGTTGCGATAGATTCTACCCCGTTGCTCAAGGGGAGGATCCAACATTGCACTCCTGAGCTTGAGATGCTGGTAGGGTCTATGCATACGGGATGTGTACTCTGTTTATCATGGAGGGCTTACCTGCTGATGTGGTAGGGCTGCCCTGGCTTAAAAAACACAACCCAGTGATTGACTGGAGGTCCGGAGAACTAGTCAAGTGGGATAAGCAGTGTGTTAATAAATGTCTCCCAGTCATGTTTGGTAATTTGGAAGTAGAGCAGATTCCTGCCTTTATTCGTGACTTAGCTGTGGTGTTTTCCAAGACTCAGTCTGAGCAGTTACCCCCGCATAGGCCCTATGATTGTGCTATTGAACTATTGCCGGGGATGACATTTCCCAAAGGCAGGATATACAATCTGTTGGGTCCAGAAAGACTTGCTATGAAGCAGTATATAGCAGAAAGTCTACAGAAGGGTCATATCCGACCTTCTGTGTCCCCTATAGGTGCGGGGTTCTTTTTTGTTAAGAAAAAAGATGGTAACCTCCGTCCATGTATTGACTACTGGGAACTGAAAAAGGTAACGGTAAAAAACCAATACCCTTTACCTTTAATTCCCGATCTGTTTAATCAGAGTCAGGGAGCCAAGTGGTTTTCAAAATTGGACCTGAGAGGGGCTTATAACCTTATTCGGATTAAAGAGGGGGACGAATGGAAGACAGCATTTAATACCCCGGAAGGTCATTTTGAATACCTTGTTATGCCTTTTGGGTTATGCAATGCTCTCACGGTCTTCCAGAACCTTGTAAATCATGTTTTTCGGGAACTTATTGGTCGTTGTATGGTCGTTTATCTGGATGACATTTTAATTTACTCGCAGGACTGGGCTTCGCACGTGAAACATGTGCGGCAGGTTCTGCAGATTTTGAAGGTCAATAGTTTATTTGTCAAACTTGAGAAATGTGTTTTCGGGGTTCAGGAGGTACCTTTCCTGGGATATATTTTAACGCCTAACTTATTCCGTATGGATCCCGGGAAGGTCCAGGCAATTCTTGATTGGGTTTGTCCTTCCTCCCTGAAAGCCTTATAGCGGTTCCTAGGTTTTGCTAATTATTATCGGAAATTTAGTCTAAATTTTTCTGTGCTCATCCGGCCATTGACTGATATGACTAAAAAGGGAGTAAATAATCTGTTAACTTGGCAACCGAGCCCTTAGAGCGTTCGAGAACTTAAGCAGTGTTTGTCGCAGCCCGATGTGGTTCAGTGACATACCAAGCCCTTCGTGGTGGAGGTAGATGCTTCTGAGTTTGGAGTAGGGGCGGTTCTGTCTCAGGGGTCAGCTGCTCTGACTAATCTCCGCCCTTGTGCCTTCTTCTCTCGGAAATTCTCCCCCGCAGAGAGGAACTATGATGTTGGGAACCAAGAATTGTTGGCTATTAAGTGGGCCTTCGAGGAATGGCGCCACTTCCTCGAAGGTGCCCAATACCAAGTCATGGTCCTAACTGACCATAAGAACCTGACCTTTTTAGAGAATGCTAAGAGGTTAAACCCTCGTCAGGCACGGTGGGGATTATTCTTC
This sequence comes from Phyllomedusa bahiana, assembly GCA_025379985.1. Classification (NCBI taxonomy): domain Eukaryota; kingdom Metazoa; phylum Chordata; class Amphibia; order Anura; family Hylidae; genus Phyllomedusa; species Phyllomedusa bahiana. Next base: position 27,324 of record JAODAL010009766.1, on the reverse strand, counting down.
ACTCGCTTTAACTTCGTGGTTACCTATAGACCAGGTTCTAAGAATGTTAAAGCTGACGCATTGTCAAGAAGTTTCTGTGCCAGTCACTCATCTCGGATGATCCGGTGTCCATTTTACCCAAAGAGACGGGGGTCTCAGCTATTTTCCCCGACTTGGCCACTGAGATCAAGACCCACCTGGAGATGAGACCTGTTGAGTGTCCTGTTTCTAAGGTCTTTGTCCCCACCCAGTTTCGGTTACGTTTATTAAAAGAATTACATGATTCTGTATTATCTGGACATCCCGGAGTGTCTGGCACTAAGAAGCTTATTTCCCGAAATTATTGGTGGCCATCTGTCTCGTGATGTGGGGGCCTATGTGACAGCCTGCGACATCTGTGCTCGGGCAAAGGTTCCCAGAACGTGGCCTCCTGGTGAACTTTGCCCTCTGCCTATACCGGATCGGCCATGGACTCACATCTCTATGGATTTTATGACTGATCTTCCTACCTCTGACTGTCATTTGGGTGGTTGTTGATCATTTTAGTAAGATGTGCCATCTGATTCCATTTAAAGCATTACCGTCGTCCAAAAAGCTGGCCGAGCTTTTTATTAAACATATCATTAAACTGCATGGGTTACCCGAGAATATTGTGTCTGACAGAGGAGTTCAGTTTGTCTCCTGTTTTTGGAGAGCTCTCTGTAAGGCTCTGGGTATCACCCTGTCCTTCTCCTCTGCCTTTCATCCTGAGACTAATGGGCAGACGAAGAGAGTGAATCAAACGGTTACACAGAAACTCCGGTGTTTTGTGTCCGATCAGCAGGGAGACTGGGTTAAATACTTACCTTTAGTCGAATTCGCGATAAATAATCAGGATAGTAGTTCGTTTGGTGTGTCGCCATTTTTCTGCAACTATGGCTTCCACCCTAGACACTCATCTTGGTCCGGCGTTACTTCTGATCACAGTGGGGTGGATGCTATCCTTAATGATCTGTGCACAGTCTGGGCCCAAATTCAGAAGAACTTGGTGAATGCCCAGAGCATCCAGAAGGAGATAAGTGATAAGAGACGTCTTTGTTCTGGAGGTTTTAATGTTGGGGATAAGGTGTGGTTGTCTACCCGAAATCTAAGTCTAAAGGTTCCTTCGGGTAAGCTGGCACCGCGCTTTGTGGGTCTCTATATCATTCTGTAGCGAATTAATCCTGTGATGTAACGCCTAAAGTTACCCTCTGGTTTCCGGGTACATAATGTATTCCACTGCTCTATCCTGAAGAGGTACGGGCCTTCTGTTATTCCCCCCTCCCAAACCACCTCCTCCAGCTGAAGTTAAGGGGGAGTTGGAGTATGAGGTTGCTCAAATCCTGGATTCTCGTAGAGTGCAAAACTCGTTACAGTACCTAGTGCACTGGAAGGGATACGGTCCTGAGGAGAGGTTGTGGGTTCCTGCTAGATCTATACATGCAAAGGCCCTTATTAGGGAATTCCACGAGGCTCATCCAGAGAAACCCAAACCAGGGGAGGGTCCGTTGGCCCCTCCTCAAAGGGGGGAGTACTGTCATACGTCCAGGCAGGCAGCCTTCTGTTTATGGGCGACAACGCCCAGTAGGGGTTAAACCCTCTGCTCTGGACCCATGCCCTGGGAGAGGTGCTGCTTTGGAGCTCAGGAGTGACAGCTCTGCAGCCTCTCCCAACAAGGGGTGTGGCGGTCAGACCAATCAGAGGACCCGGACACCGCACCAATCAGCTGCTGGGGCGGTGTCCAGGAAAATTATTTAATCTGGCTCAGTCCTCTCAGGCTTTGCCTGTAATAGGTTTCCCCTGTTGTTTCCTTGTGAGTTTTGATATTGCTTCCTCTGTTATTGACCTCGGCTTGTCTTGACTTCGTTTTGTCCTCCGTTTATGTACTTCGTTCCCGCTCGTGTATGACCCTCGGCTTGTTTCCTGTTTATTCTTCGCATTCTGTTTGTGGCTTTGGCGTTCTTGACCGTTACCGACCGTTTGACCTTGCATTTTCCCTGACGGCCCTGCACTTAGCAGCGTAGGGACTGTCGTCCAGTTGGGGTCTGCCATCTAGGGCAGCACGCCAAGTAGGCAGGGACAGTGAGTTGGGTGGCAGTCAGGGCCCACTGCACCTCCTCTGACGTGACACTACAACTAGTGGATTCTGTATACAAAAGACAACACCTTTCTCCACAGCAGCTTGAAAGCTTCTTCAGCCTCTTGAAAGCTCCTTCATGTTCTCCGTCATCAGATAAAGCAGGGATCTACTCAGATAATCACACTACAACTAGTGGATTCTGTATACAAAAAACAACACATTTCTACCCGGTGCCTTGAAAGCTTCTTCATCTCCCTCTCATCAGATAAGAAGTGTTCTCTGCGCAAACCCGGCCAGCAGCTCTTGTCAGGTCGTATCTAATAGAAGCTTTTAAGTAACTAAGGGCAGGTAAGGCAGCCTGTAGCTCTCTCAGGCTGCAATTTTTGTAATCACATATATTTTGAAGGATCCCACGTCAACATTACATCGTGGTAAAACCCCTTTAAACAAGAAAAACTGAAATATCAAATGGTCATAAGTATTCAGACCCTTTGCTGTGACACTCATATTCAACTTACATGCTGATCCTCCTTGAGATGGTTCTACTCTTCATTGGAGTCCAGGTGTGTTTAATAAAACTGATTGGACTTAATATGGAAAGGCACACACCTGTCTATATAAGACCTCACAGTGCATGTCAGAGCACATGAGAATCATGAGGTCTAAGGAACTGCCCTAAGAGCTCAGAGACAGAATTGTTGCAAGGCACAGATCTGACCAAGGTTACAAAAGAATTTCTGCAGTACTCAAGGTTCCTAAGAGCGCAGTGACCTCCACAATCCTAAAATGAAAGAAGTTTGACATGACCACAACTCCTCCTTGACCTGGATGTCCAGCCAAACTAAGCAATCGTGGGAGAAGAGTCTTGGTGAGAAAGCTAAAGTTAAACCCCAAGATCACTGTGGCTGAGCTCCAGAGATACAGTAGGGAGATGGGAGAAAGTTCCACAAAGTCACTGCTACCTTCCACCAGTCAGGGCTTTATGGCAGAGTGTGCCGACAAAAGCTGGAAGACAGTGCAAGACATATGAAAGCCCGCATACAGTTTGCAAAAAAACACATGAAGGACTCCCAGACTATGAGAAATAAGATTCTCTGGTCTGATGAGATGAAGATTGAACTTTTTGGTGTTAATTGTAAGCGGTATGTGTGGAGAAAGCCAGGCACTGCTCATCTCCTGGCCAATACAAACCGAACAGTGAAACATGGTGGTGGCAGCATCATGCTATGTGGGTGTTTTTCAGCTGCAGGGACAGGACGACTGGTTACAATTGAAGGAAATTTTTGAAATGGTTAGACCAACATGGAATATTGTGTACAGTTTTGGGAACCAGTGCACAGGAAAGACATTGTAGAGCTTGAACAGGTACAAAGGCGGGCAACAAAAATAATAAAAGGACTGGGTGGACTACAGTACACAGAAAGATTGGCAAGATTAGGGTTATTTAGTTTAGAGAAAAGACGGCTTCGGGGGGGACATAATAAATATGTTTAAATACATCAAAGGTCAATATAGAGATCTCTCCCAAGATTTATTTATACACAGGGCTGTATCTAGAACAAGGGGCATCCTTTACGTCTTGAGAAACGAAAGTTTCTACATAAAATAGAAAGGGATTCTTTACTGTAAGAGCAGTTTAGACTATGGAATTCTCTGCCAGAGGGACTGGTCATGGTGAATTCAATAACCGAGTTCAAAAAGGGTTTGGATGCATTTCTGGAGCGTAATAATATAACAAGTTATAGTGACTAGGATTCAGGAGAGAGGTCCTTGATCCAGGGATTTTTCTGATTGCCAGATTGGAGTCAGGAAGGAATTTTTCCCTGAAATGAGGACAATTGGCTTCTACCTCATTGGGGGTTTTTGCCTTCCTCTGGATCAACAACCTTAGCACAACAGGCTGAACTAGATGGACGACTTGTCTTTTTTTAGCCTTACAAACTATGAAACTATGAAACTATGAAACTATGAATGCGGCCAAGTACAGAGATATCCTGGATGAAAACCTCTTCCAGACGCTCTGGACCTCAGCCTGGGCCGCAGGTTCATCTTCCAGCAAGACAAGGACCCTAAGCACACAGCTAAAACAACAAAGCAGTGGCTTCAGAACAACTCATTCTTGACTGGCCCAGCCTGAGCCCTGACCTAAAACCAATTGAGCATCTCTGTAGAGACTTGAAAATGACTGTCCACCAACGTTCCCCATCCAACCTGAGGGAACTGGAGAGGATGTGCAAGGAAGAATGGCAGAGGATCCCCACATCCAGCTGTGAAAAAACTTGCATCATTCCCAAGAAGACTGATGGCTGTACTAGCTCAAAAGGGTGCATCTACTCAATACTGAGCAAAGGGTCTGAATACTTAAAGGGGTTGTCTCACTACGAAGATCATAGTTGAAAATGTGGGGACCAAAAATCTAAGGAAGTACGTCCTTGGTTACTATTGGCAAAGTGCTACGGTTTTAGAGAACGGGCTGGTTTACATTTTGCTTAGCAACGGGTTTGTTTTACTGGTCAGGGAAGCATTCTGTCCTGCCAAGGTCGCGCACATGCAAAGGAAAGGCAGTAAAGGGAAGGGGGCAGGGATGTGTGTTTTGGCAGGCAAGGTGGAGACGAAGTGAGTGGACTTGCGGGGGGGTTGTGTGTATTGTATCCTCTTTACTGCCTCTCCTCCATCCCTGTGGCTGCCAATACACCCTCCCCCGCTCTTCACTGCCTCTTGTTCCGGCTTGTCGCTGCAAATACACACAACCCCCCTTCATGTCCTCTCACTGCTTCTCCTCCCATGCAAGCCAATACACAAAACCCTGACCCTCCATTTTCATGCCTTTCCTTGCATGTGCACGACCTGGCAGGACAGAATGCTTCCCTGACCAGTTAAACAAACGTCCGTTGCTGAGCACATGTAAACCAGCCAGTTCGCTAAAAACCGTAGCACTTTGCCAATAGTAACAAGGACGTACATCCTTAGATTTTTGGTCTCTACATTAACACTTAATCTTCGTAGTGAGACAACCCCTTTAAGACCATGTGATATTTCAGTTTTTCTTGTTTAATAAATTTGCAAAAATATCTACATTTCTGTTTTTTTTTCTTTTAAGATGGGGTGCAGAGTGTACATTAATGAGCAAAAAAATGAACTTTTATGATCTTACCAAATGGCTGCAATGAAACAAATAGTGAAAAATTTAAAGGAGTCTGAATACTTTCCTTACTCACTGTATTTTTCAGTGTCAAATGCGCCTGAAAGTATGGTGTCTAAAGTTCATTGCACCTCGCCTGTGTGTTTGGCACATTATGCAACATAAGTAATGCGCCAAACATGTATAAAGGCTATAGATAGGCTGAAAATAAAAGAAAAGTCATCAAAATAACGTCAGTGAAGAGAACCTATGGTACTGATCTTGTTTGGTGGACCACACATCCCAGCCAGACCTGTGGTGGGCTGGCTCTTGCCGTATGTAGAATAAATGGTGAGAGCAGCAAAAATAAATTTCAAATTTAATGTAGTAAAAATAACAGCATCATCAGTGGGTTATTTAATGTAAAACTAGTTTTAGATTCTATTACATTTAAATACATTTTATAGGAGATATTTTTCTATTTTTGGGATATAATATAGTTTTATATTAATTTAATATGGTAAATTTTTTATTAAATTTAAATAAATTAATTTTATACACTTTGATAATTATCATAAATTACTTTTTATAATTTTACTGGTGTAAGTTGAGAAATATTGGACATTAGCTCCAGTTCAACTTCTCAGGCTCAGGCAAACCACATTAAAATAGGTCTGCCTGTTCGAGCAGTAATGCGCTTGGTTTTGCCGAACCACATTCATATACGTGTCTAACATTACGTGTGGTGCGCCACACCCCAGAACGCCCCTCGTGTTAGGTGCATTAAAAAGTGTCACGTCTTACGGACAATGCTCCTAACACATTCATTTGGCGCATTAGACATCGTAGCTGGCTAACTTTGGGGCATTTTACGACAGAAAAGGGTATAAATCCCGATCATATGTCTCCCTTAGTGTATACCACTGATGGAAAACTGCAATTTATTCCACTGTATAGGCATAAAGTGGGATATGTAACCCTGCTTAACACCATGAGCAGTCAACAAAGACAGGAAAGGGCACTAAATGCAGGCTCTTTACAGGAAGCGACCATGCTCAGCAAATAACACAAAATTTTTACCCTGCACTGCCCAACAATACAAAATGTAACAGCTCATGGACATCTTCAGGCTAGACCTGCTCAATGTTTAACTGGCCTGGGATCTTCAGCGGATTACTGACAGGCCCTAAGTGAATGTCTACTAGTCTGTGCCCCACCTGTCACCATAACTACTCCCATGTGTGTAGTCTTGAATGGCATCCCACTCCAAAAGGCTTGCGTGCAAACCAAACAAGGCTCTTTACCGGCAGTGGAATGATGTCTGCTCTTGGTTGTTGCCTTAAAGAGGTTTTGCCATCCTGCAACATCCTCATTGAGTCCAACTTGTAAATCATTATGATCTGGCCTCAAAGAAGATAGAATACAGATGGGTGAGAGTGCTCGGGCACACTCAAAACTCCCATAGACATGAATGGGGTAGAGCGGTCATCGGCGGTCATCTGCCCATTCACTGAGGCTGGTTGTAGCAAGCTATGAGATGGCATTAGAAAGAATTTTACAAGATGGAAAAACTCCTTTAAATATGCCTGAATGACTTGGCATCTAAAACTAGGCAGTCATTCAGCACACACAAATCCAGGTAATGGCTCTCCTCTTTCTATTTGTTCCTGGAGGTTTCCCTTCTCCTCTTCACTTCTCTTGAGTATACCTTTTATAAAAGGCAACAACATATCCCAGTGTAGAGACATACAGTGAGATACATTGCCCCTACCATTCTCTCAGGTAGCTGCTGGGAACAAGCAGTCCAGCAGCTGGATGTTGCCACCAATGGCCACACGAGTTTAGGGGCTGTTTACACGGCACAGAGCAAATACCGGTCGGATTATCCAACCGGTATTTGCTCTGTTTTGGGGCCGTGTACACAGCCGCAGGGGTGGCTCCTCTCCACGGTTTGCGAAGAAAAGTCCTCCCCCTTCGCAATGACAGGTTCATGTTCCGTCCAAAAACCAAGCGGAAGAATGAACAGATGCAGAGCAGATGCCCCTTCCTGTATAACTGCATAGATGCCACAGTTATACTGACCACAACTTCCAACAGCCGAGATCAAAGTTAACTATGATCTATGATTAACTAGCAGGACCAGAGTTGGACTGGAGTGCATCAAGATAGTGTTCATTCGTCGGATCCACCAGAGTTGATTTTAAGGACTCATCAATGGAGTTAATTCTTGGGGCCGATCCTACTGCACAAGTCTGCATATACTGCACTTGATTCTTGCACTTTGCCTCTTGCTTTCTGACACCTTTTCTCTGCCTTTCTCCCTGAAAGGGGCACATCATGCCCAGTTTTCCCTATTCCCCTGTGGGTCAGTCCAAGCCTGAGGAGGACCTGCTGTGCATAGAGCTCTGTAGAGTTTATCTCTGAGACTTTAGCTCTGAGCCCTCTCCATACATACTTCATGACATATGACTTATGTGTATGTCAAATGTTGAGATGGGATTCAAAAACAGAAAACCTTGGGCCTTATGCATGAAAACTACCCTGTTTCCCCGAAAATAATGCAGTGTCTTATATTAAGTTTTGCTCCCAAGGATGCGCTAGGTCTTATTTTCAGGGGATGTCTTATTTTTCCATGAACAAAAATTCACATTTATTATTGAACAAAAAAATCATAATTTATTAACATACTGTAGTCCTGTCATCACAAACATCAGAAGAACCAGCCAAACTATAGCAACAGGTAACCTCAGTCTCACTATGTCCTCACTGTGCTGTACCTGCAGTGTATGCAGTGAGAGACTCAGATCACCATGTACAAGCAGCTATGCCCTCAGCTCCCCCTGCACAGATGGTATCTTCCACTGCCTGCTGTAGGATCTCCTGACTTACAAAGTGAAAGTAAAACCTGTTCCCCTGTAATACTGAGGGAAATACTCTGATTTGCTAATGACATGTATTTGAGAAAAGTCTTATAATTCCATCTACTATCAGTTTTTGTGTGTATATGTGGAGGTGACAGGTACTCTTGTAGCAGTGACTACTGCTAGGTCTTATTTTCAGGGGAGGCCTTATATTTCTAAGCTTGAAAAAAAATCACACTAGGTCTTATTTTCGGGAATTACTTATTTTTGGGGCAATACGATATCTAGCAGTAAGACTGTTTTTGTTGCCCAGAGCAACCAATCAGAGATCTCCTTTCATTTTCTATAGTGCTCTGGAAAAATAAAAGGTGAGCACTGATTGGTTGCTATGGGCAACAAAGAAAGTCTTACTGCTAGACAGTCTTCATACATTAGGCCCTGTTATCCTTATTTCACATACTCACATCAACAAAAACAATAATCTTCGATAATACTGAGGCAAGTACTCCCTGCCATCTACAAACTGCACCGAGGCTCTAGTCAAACATCCTTGAGCATTTGTTCAATTAGAATACAGTCACATACCCCCAGGGGTACACATACCATAGGCCACAAACCTAGGATCTAAAATAACCTTTCGATAAAATATTTATAGATGCTCTAAAAATAATTACTTCCTCAATTTCCAGGGCAGTGCAGACTGGTCACAGACAGCAGGTGACAAACAGGTTATTAATGGTGTTTTTTATATAGTCACATATAAACTCACACATATTTGTCAAACGGTTTGAAGCAATGTTTAAACTAAACCTGTTATGACTATACATACAATATATAAGATGTGCTGCAAGTGGTCAAAATGGGTAAGCATAGACATCCTGACAGCAAGGGCAAAACTATGATAGCTTGCTGCCTGCTGGGTAGGTGCATAGAGCCTAAGTGATTTTACTGTGTTACATGCTTCGGCTGGGTTAACAGTGGGTTTTTTACATTTATTTTGGTGCATTTTACATACCACGGTACTCAAGAAAAAATTTATATACAGTGTCCCATTGTTTTCTATGGGAATATGCACCAATCGGGCAAATGGTGCAGGACTTCTTAACATGTGTGTTATGCAAAACACAAAAAAAGCATGGGAATTACTGGTGCATAAATGTCTGTTTTACAATTTACTTACAGAATTTTACACTGGTGATTTAATGGATATTGCAAAAAAAAAACATTTACACATTTACACATCGTCTATTTTGTTGTTGCATGATGAATAATTGCTGTGCTTTTAGACAAGTAATGTGCCAAAATACGCATTAAAAAAACATGGAAAAATGGAAAGACACAAATGGACAACAGGAAAAAACACTCATAAATTATGCACATTTTACCTTAAATACTAGCATATTTTTTAGATTGTTTTTTTTTCTCCAGGTGAGCCTAACCAAAGTAACCATCACAAACTTGACGAGAATAGGATCTTACTCAATTATGGAATTACTTAGCTTACTGTAATTCTGTGTGTAACACATAAAGTTGCATTGGGCGATGGAAATTCCCATTTTATGACCATCCTCTGCACTTTTATAACAGCCAATAGAGAGCATAATTTCAAGGTTTTTTTTATGTAACTTTAGGATCGTTACTTGCACAATGTCTCTTTAAGTCTCAGTGACCCGGCACATGCGCCCTGGGGATGACGCGTCTGTGCGCAGGATGCCAGCAGCAGATGAAGATTGACCAGGAGTGAGGAAAAAGGAATGCACACTAGCAGAGGGTTCAGGGGCTGCAAGGAGGACACAGGCACATCCGCGGTCCGGAATGGGGACTGTGATGTGGATCATGACATCTATGGGCAACATGTCCCAATACACAAGCCCTGTTTTTTTGGTCTGTTTTGCTCCAAAAAAAATACTCTTGATGCCATATTCTCAATGTAAATGAACTGTCATACACGAAAACTAGGTGCATTATACGTCGGGCACGACACATTGTAACGCACCTAAAAATGCGCATTAAGTATAGTAGCAACGATACGCTATGCGCCTCCATCACGCAATGCGTCTATTGAGGAGCATTACATACACTAGTAACTATAGGTTATGCTCCTCCGTTACGCAATGTGCCTCGATAGGCGCATTGCTTACACTAGTACTGATACGCTATGAGCCCTTTTAGGTTGAGTTTACTATGCAAGGTATACTACCGTATTTTTCGGACTATAAGGCGCACATAAAAGCTTATGATTTTCTCAGAAATCGAATGTGCGCCTTATAGTCCGATGCGCCTTATATATGAATCAATTCTTCACTTGGTTTTTAGGCTTTGTTCAGAATGTATTTACAGCTAATTTAGTGACACTTATTTGCAACTGATTTGTAACTGATTTCCGATCGTAAATACGTTCCGAAATCAGTTGCAAATAAATGTCACTGGCACGTAATTCGCAACGGAATTACAATCTCCATTCTTTACATGGGGTGATTCCGACGCGAAATACGGCACAATAAGTGGCAGGACCATTGTAAAACCGACCGTTTTGCGGCCGCAATCCGCGGCGGCAATACGGCCCGGAAATATGGAGAATGGCCTATACGGCCACCATAGTCAGAAGCATCACTGCGTGCGGTGATACGTACAGCTCTGTGTGCAGAATACCTGTGTTTCAACATTGTGTGTGCATTCAATACCGTACTGTAAATTTTTTATACCCACTACCCCAAAAATGCCTCCTGTTAAGAGACATGCTTATGATGCTGATTTTAAGCTTAAAGCTATAAGTCATGCAGTAGAGCATGGAAATAGAGCAGCTGCAAGAGAATTCAATATTAATGAATCTATGGTGCGTAAGTGGAGGAAACAAGAAGATGCCCTGCGCCAGGTAAAGAAGACCAAACTGAGTTTCCGAGGAAACAAAGCAAGATGGCCACATTTGGTGGACAAATTAGAACAGTGGGTTATTGAACAGAGAAGCGCAGCTAGAATCATCTCCACTGTCTCTATTCGACTCAAAGCCACAGCGTTAGCAAGCGATCTGGAGATCAAGGACTTTCAAGGTGGTCATTCATGGTGCTTTCGTTTTATGAAAAGGCGTAATCTCTCCATCCGCACAAGAACTACTGTCTGCCAGCAACTGCCAAAGGATTATGAAGAGAAGCTGGCCATTTTCCGCACCTACTGCAGAGCCAAGATAAATGAAAAGAATATCCAGCCAGAACACATCACTAACATGGATGAGGTCCCCCTTATTTTCGATATCCCCTTATAACGTACTGTTGAGAAAACAGGGACCAGTACGGTATCTATACGTACCACAGGACACGAGAAGTCATCTTTCACTGTAGTTCTCGCCTGTCAGGCTAATGGCCAGAAACTACCACCCATGGTCATTTTTAAGAGGAAGACTTTGCCCAAAGAACAGTTTCCAGCTGGTGTCATCATCAAGGCTAACCCAAAGGGCTGGATGGACGAGGAGAAGATGAGCGAGTGGCTGAGGGAGGTCTATGTAAAGAGACCGGATCGATTTTTTCACATATCCCCATCCCTATTGTTCTGTGACTCAATGCGCGCCCATTTGACCGATACTATCAAAGCCCAAGTGAAGAAAACAAATTCGGAGCTTGCCATCATTTCGGGTGGATTAACGAAAGAGCTCCAACCGCTAGATATCGGCGTCAACAGGGCATTTAAAGTTAAATTGCGAGCTGCGTGGGAGAATTGGATGACAGAAGGTGACCACACATTCACCAAAACAGGGAGGCAAGGCCGTGCCAGTTATGCCACTATGTGCAAATGGATCGTGGATGCCTGGGAGAAGTCTCCAGTATCATCCGAACTTTCAAGAAGGCTGGAATCATCAATGAAGAGCTAAGCAGCAGCATCGAGACTGACTCAGATAATGATGAGGGGGACCCGAGAATGCTTGATGCAGAAATCGCTCAACTGTTAGACTCCGACACTGAAGATGAAGAATTTGATGAATTGGTGGTGGATTAATGAACTAAAAAGGACTGTAAGTATATTGATTTTTGCTACAACTTTACAAGTTGAGAGTTATTGTGAAAGTGTTGAATAAAGTTTGGCTTGCGGTCTGAGCTTTGTTTCATTTAATGCGCCGTGCCTTATAGTCCGGTGTGCCTTATAGTCCGGTGCGCCTTATATATGAGCCTAGATGCCTTAGCAGGCGCTCAATGATAATGCGCCTTATAATCCAATGCGTCTTATAGTCCACCAGATTTTTTAAACTATCGTACTTTCAGGCGCACTTTACAATGATTAAATGCGCCTAAAATCTGCTGCGGCGAAGCCAATTTTCGGACATTTCGCCCTTTGTGTCTAGAAAAAAGAGTTTGTACTTCTCAAAAGTACTAAATTTATTAACACATCCTTTTTGCTCACAATTTTGATTTGGCCATAGGAGTTGCAAATGAACACATTAAAAAAAAGTATGTGCATTTTTCTTAGTAAATCTATACCAGTTTATTGGTATACCAGTTTATTGGTTTAAACCCCTTACCAACATATGATGTAGCTGTATATCATGACATTGGTAAGGAAGTATGGAGCAAGCTCACTCATTGAGCCCGCTCCGTACTCATTAGGTGCTGGCTTTCGATTACAACTGACACCCACTATTAATAGCCAGGATCAGGGTTTAACCACTTAGATGCCACAGACAAACACAATGGCTGCATCTAAGTTGGCAAAAAAAAATGCTGAGGCAAAGTGTATTAAGGGTGTCACTGGAGAACGCTATTCTGCAACATATCACTATTGTAGAATAGTGTACACATTTTTGCACCCTTCCCTGACAATGGTCAAGTATAAGTAAAAAAAAATTTTCAAAATTTCTTTAAAAATAAGAAGTTATTTTTAAAAAATTATCTTCTTTTTATGACCAGCAGTCTATATGTGAGAGAGGAGAGGGCCTTGAGCAGCAGAATGTATATGAGAAAGGAGGGGGCAATGAGCAGTGGACTTGTGTGAGAGAGGAGGGGGAATCAACAGCAGTTTATATGTGAAAGAGAAGAAGCCGTGAGCAGCGTACTATATATGAGAGAGGATGAGGGCACGAGCAGCTGTCTCTATGTGATAGATGGGGCAAACTAAAGAAAACCGGAAGCTCTCAGGTGAGGTAAACAGCATCAATCTGCTTTGTGGAGGGAGAAGACCAGTGGGGCAAGTGTAATGAGACTCCTGGGAACAGAATAAACTGGGTTGCAAGGTGGAAAAGGGGTATTATCTATATGGGAAGCAACAGGTATCACAAGGTGCACTGCTAGTGTGTGGGTCTTAAAGGAGCAATATTACTGTGTAAGACAACACTTAAAGTTGTTATCCGTGAATTTAAAGATGTGTTTCTTTTCTTTGCCTCCTTATTCATGTATCATAAGATCCACTTTTTGCAGTAAAATGTCCTGCTTGTGGGAGTGTCAGTAGTTCTCCAGCATCTCTTTCCTACAACTCTCAGATTGCAGTGCAACCTAGGATTTTTCTTGACAGTTAAAGGGGTTGTCGAACTATAAAGATTGCTTTTTTTGTTAAAGATCCTGCAAAAACAAGTCACTTTGCTATATGTGTCCATTAACAGTGTCCTACCTATTCTGAGATATCCCCTCTTGTATGGGCTGCATCAACTCCTCAGGTTGCTATAGCTACAGACCTGTTCTATCTCTCCTGAAAGGCTGCCAGCACTAGTTGCTATATCTACAGACCTGGCTTCTACTGCAGCCTAGAATTGCAAGAGGATTGTGAAGACCACAGCAGTGTTTTTTATACTTTCATTCATTAAATAAGATTTGGTTCAGGTGATCACCTAATCAGAAATACATTATGTAGGATGAGGTGTACTTTGGTTGGAATTCAACTGACACTGGAATGGCTGTCAGACATGTAGAGATGCTGATTTTTAGAAAACTGTGCAGTGGTCTCTTAATTTTTTCCAGAGCTGTATATTATTACACGCTGCTGTGGCCTACAAGATGCCAGAACTTCAAAAGGACTTCAGTGTCCCAGTGGAGATGGTGCAATATATCCTGCTGTCTGTGCCAGGTGGCTGACAACACAAGCCAGAAGAGGAGCTGGCTACATCACTAATCGTGAGATGAAAATTAGGTAAGTAGTTTAATAACCCACCTTTTAATTATTAGGGGTTAAAAAGGGTTACCATTAATAAAGAGTCACAAAGGTGGACAATTTTATTGTGTGGGGGACATAAATGGAGTCTATTTTGAGGGAAAATGGTTAATTTAAATCTTTTCAGAGGGCACAAGTAGGTGCCGGAGGGGGAGGCACTAGGGAGATACTATCATATTTTAGAGGCATGAAGGGGGCATTATTACTCAGTAGTAGCTCATTTTGTTCTATGATGGTAACAAAAGAGGTAATTAGTACTGTATTGGGACAGAAAGTGGGCATAATTACTGTCTAAAGGGTACACAGGTTTCTGTATTATTTAGTAGGTGTCAGGAAGCCATACATTATTGCTATGTGGGGAGCACAAAATGGACATTATTGCTGTGTAGGAAGCATAAAGATGGACATTATTACTGTTTGGAGGATAAAGAGGGATGCTATTACTGTGTGGTACTCTTATAGCATGGAGCACAAAAGGGGGTGCTATCTATTTTGCACTATTATTGTTGGGAGCACTGTCTATCTGGCACTATTGATCTCAGAGGTGCACTCCAGGTGGCTCTACGTTTTGTGGTAACACTTATTTAAGTAGAAGAATATTTGGGAACACTGCATCACAGCAGGTTCAGTAATAGAGGTAATGGGGCAGGAATGGGTAAGGAATCAGCAGGTAGAGGAGTTTAGGTGGAGAACAGGTAGGAAGGGCGCCGGAAGTTTTGGCTGGAAGGAGTCCTCATGAAGGTCTAAGTCAGATTAAAGACATTAAAAGTGCACAACTGCAATCACAGAAGAAAGCAACTGTGAGTCATTGAATTAACTCCCTACTCAGTGGAGATCGACTGTGTAAGACTGGTATCTGACCACTCTTTGGTCACTGCATGGTGGTAATACTCGTCTGTGTATAGTGATTTTTGTTATGGTAGTGGTCATGATGTGACAGTATTATCTGGAGCTTTTATATCGGTGTTATTGGTAAAATTATTCTTTGTGTTAGATTATCTTTTTACTAAAACTATTACTTTCTGGGGGGGCATATGCCTTAGGACTTGTGCCCCTGATTTTCAAACACACAATCAATGCCCCTATTTTTTTTTTAGGGTACATTCACACCATGTATTGCAGCGCATACAGGTTCGTGCCACAAAACACCATCATTAGCACTGTTAAAAGTACATGCTGGCCAGTGCATACTTTCTACGCAAGGCAGCTCACTGCCTCATATAGCTTTCTATTACGATCTTGAAATCACCGTCGTCTCCACAACAATGGTGATTCTACTAGTAACATTCTTTCTACAATATTTTTGGGCCAATTTCGATGCAATTACATGCCGTAATACGGCCCGCAAATACACAGTGTGAACATAGGCTTACATTTTCTTGGGGGCGCATTCTGAGATCTATTTCCTGACTTTTACTGAACAACTCAGTGGAAGACCAGAAAACGGCAATACAGACAGAACTAAAGGCCCATATTTCCAATGGGGAACCTATCTTTGGCAGCACATCTGGGAACTAGGTATCTCCCTCCCCAGTCACACATAGGGGCACATGTATGAACCTGTTTATGTCTAAAACTAACTTTTTTGCCCATAGGTTTTAGACCTAAACAGTTTCAAACATGTGGCCCATAGTCTCCAACACCTCCCCACCAGACATACGTATTCCTGCTGCCTCTAATCACCTAAGCAAGCTGACTTTTAGTGACTTTTAGTTTGTTCTTTCTCTGTCCAACCCGAACACTTTCTGCGCTTCCTATTTTTACCTGCTTTCTGGCTGTACCGTGCACCTTTTATACTTCCCACACTTTCATCCAAGTGCCCATTAGATGAATCTAAAGTTCAAGACTTCATCGCCTTCTGTTGACCCGAAAGGATGCCTAGTCCATCCACACCACATGGTCAGCAGCTCTCCAAACTTTGAGATGATTCTTGGGACAGCAACAAGAGTCCTAAATTTCCTTTAGGGGAAATGTATTCTGTCAATGGAGCTGATATATATGCAAGCATTTTGCACACAACCTTGTAAAATCAGAAGAATCTGCATAAGTAATGAATCATACTCAACTGTAGTGTATTTTAGAATTACATATATCACTCAACAAGACATACTGTATTTTTTTCTGTCTGCAAAATCATGAGTCATCTGCGGTTTCACACCTACCTGTTCAAATCTATTGTAAAACTTCCACTTCCACATTTTTTTCACTTGCAATTGTATTGTGTTAACACAGTATTTCCAACAAATTATTATTTTTATTTTATATTATTTTGCATAATTTATCTATTTATCTACCTATTTATCTCATATCTTTTTTCTATTTCAAATCTATCTGTCACTATCTATCAAATCTATCTTCATCTTATATCTATCTATCTATCTATCTATCTATCACAGCAGATTATAATAAGCATAGGTATCTTATGCTGTCCGCCTCTGCTTGTGAATATAGGAAGAGCTATGTGAGGACATCTCTGTCCTTTAGCATTACTTATTATAATCAGCTAAAATTGTTACCATAGAGATTTTTTCTCCGATAGCAGTTTTGAATACGCAAAGGCCAAAACAGTGAGGGTGAAGCAATTTGATATTTTTACCAGCAAGAAGTGGAATTTTACTGCCCCTTGTGCATTTTTGTTTTGTTTTTTTTGTTTTATTTTCCAAAATCAAAGATATTGCTTGTAGCAAGAAATACAAGAAACCGCATTGCCGGTGGGAAAAAGAATGCAAGCTAAAAATTTTAAAGGGAAACCAAATACAAGAAACCTAAAACTAGCGATACATCTAAATTTTTAAAGGTAATTATAAAACAAACAAATATCTTGAATGTTCATCTCATTTTCTTGCTTTTCCAGCTTTTTTAAGTTTTAAATATGATTTTACGGTGATTTAGATCCATACAGTGAACAAGGCAGGAAGCATTTTTGGGTTACGAACGGGATAGGGACCGTAGATTTGTTCTTAATTTATGTTTGTATGTAAGTCAGCACAGGGGCATTTATTAAATGTTACTCCAGCCATTTTATTTTTTTTGTTTTGGATAGTGCAGGAAAGGGTTAACACCCCCTTTTACATGTGTTTGCTGTCTGCGCCTGTTTAGAAGATTTCACCTCATTTCTGTGTCTGAGAGCTGCTGTAAAAATTTGGGCATTTTGGTTTTTTAAACGGCTATAAGCTGTGTACATGGAACAAAAGGGGGCCAGCATTTTAAAAGATTAACCCCTTTAAAAACGACCTTAGCGATCCATGCCCCAGTCTTTTGGGGGTTCACGCCCCCCTGGAATAGGAACGCCCTGAGGATCCCGAACTCTAAACAGAGTTCGCCAAGGGGGATCCTCCGGGGGGGGGGGGGGGGGCGGTTAACCCTTAATTATCGCACATCGGGTTCGCAAATAAAAAAAGGAGAGACTCAGAGGAATCGCTCCCCCTGCGTCTCTGTCGGCGGCAGCAGCACAGGGATCGGGCGACCCGGCAGCTCCTGCCTTTGACAGACAGCACGGAAGGCAGAGAATGCCTTCCGGAAGTTTGGATGTCACACCCCGGGCCGTGCCCTGTGGGCTGGCCCGGATCGGACTGACGTTGTCATGGAACCAGTCATAGCAACAAGCTATGCACTGTTTCCCTATTGAAAGAGATCTAAAGATCTCTCATTCAAATCCCCTAGGGGGAAAAGGAAAAAAAAAAATTGAAAAAGTGAAAAAAAGTGAAAAAAAGTAAAAACACAAACATAAAAAAAAAATAAAATACGAACCCGCCCTTTTCCCCTTTACAAACCCAATCGCCCCAAAAAAAAATAAAAAAAAAATAAATACCCATATTTGGATTGCGTGTGCGTAACGACCTGCCCCATAAATCTGCATGTTAATTAAAAACCCTTTCCCGGGGAAAGCCGTAAAAAAAAAAAAAAAAAAAACACAAAAAAGATTATTGTTCATCCCGCAGCACAAAAAATGAAAAAAAACGATCAAAAACTCCTAGAAACGCAAAGTTGTACCAATTAAAAATTAGTTCAAACCCAAAAAAAGAAAGCCTTTTACACTTGTTACGGAAAAATAAAAAAAATTTTTTTCTCTCAGAAGAATTGATCATAAACATGTTTACACACTAAAAACACTTTTCCTTTTTTTTTTTAAATGCTTCAAAAAAAAAAAACAATAAATAGATATCACCATAACGAGCGACCCAAAGAGTAAAAGCTAACTTTTTCACGGGGTAAAATGCACGGGAGCCCTGTTAAAAAAAAAAAAAAAACCCCCTAATTGCCCGATTTTCTTTACCCTCCCCCAAAAAAAGGGTTAAAGCCCCCCCCTCAAAAAGCCCTTTTCCCCCCCCCTGAAAACAATAAAAGGTCAATATTCGCAAAAAACAATCCCTACACAGCTCCAAACCCCAGAAAAAGAAAAAGTTAGGCCCAGCATCTGAAAAAATTTTTTTGAAAAAATGTTTTTTAGATAAAACTAAAAAAAAAAAAAAAAAATAAATTTAATTTTACTTTAATCAAAACCGGATAAACTACCCCATAAAACCAAACAAACCGCTAAAAAAATAAAAATAAAAAAACCCCCAAATTCTGTTTTTGGTTAAAAAAAACAAAAAACCTTATAAAAATAAACATAAGCACCCCCATTAAAAGGTTTAAAAATAAAAAACCCCAAAAATCATCCCGCAAAAAAAACAAGCCCATACACACTCTGCCCACAGAAAATAAAAAAAATTATGGCTTCAAAAGGAAACAAAAAAACCATTTTTTATAATGTTTTTTACTTTAAAAATTTAAAAAAACAAAAAAACTAAAAAAAAAAATATCTTGTAATGTCCGACCCCAATTGTTTTTCAATTTCCGCACCCCGAATGCCTGTAAAAAATTGGAAATCAAAAAAAATGACCAAAATTTGGGGTTTGGGTTTTCCCCCCAAAATTTCGCCCAATTTCAAAAAAAAAACTTGGGCCCGGCCCTTTCCAAAATCCAGTACCCCCTGTGAATCCCATGGGGGTTGAACCCAAAATGGGGGGACTTTTAATTTGCCTTTTCCCCACTTTGGGGGTTTCCCCGATCAAGGGGCCCCACCAAATCCTGCGTTCAAAAAAAAACCTCCCTCTTATACCCCCCATCCCCAAACAGAAAACCCCCATTTTTAAAAATTGGAAGAAACAAAAATTTATCCCAATTCCTTTAAAAAAAAATAAAATTTTTTTCAAAATTTAAATTAAGAAAAAAAAATGTTTTTTAATTTTCACATCCTAGTCAAAAAAAATTTATACCTTTTTATATTAAACCCAAATATTTTAAAGGGGGCCAAAATTTTTTTAAGTGGCTTTTGGGGGTTTTTAAATTTTTACCTTTGGGTGCCCCCCAAATGAAAATGGGCCAAAAAAAAATTAAAAAAAAAGAACCCCCAAATATAGAGGTGCTCCCCCATTCGGGGCTATGGGGAGGCAAATAATGCACTAGGGCCCCATATGGGAAATTTTCTAAAAACCGGACCTGGGGGGGAATTTTAAAAAGGCATTTACCCAGTCACATTTACCGTATTCCTAAAATGGATAAATAGAAAATCTGCAAAAAAAGGAAATTTGAAATTTCCCCCCCACTTTTCTTTTTTTCGTGAAATATTTAAAGGGTTTTCAAACTTCCAAAAAAGGGTTTAAATCGTTTTAAGGGGGCAAATTTCTCAGTGGCACAATTATGGGGGTATCTAACAAGCAGCCCCCAAAAGCCACGTCAGAACTGGAAAGGTCCCTAAAAAAATGTATTTTGGGCAAATTTTTTTGGGAAAATGTGAGAAATTACTACTAAATTTCTAACCCCTCTAAATGTCGTAAAAAAAAAAAGCTTTTAAAAAAAATGATGCCAACCTATAGTGGACATATGGTAGATGCTAGTTATAAAACTATTTTGTGGTGAATAATTATCTGTCTTGCACGCAGAAATTTTGCAACTTTCAAAATCGCAAATTTTTCCAAATTTTCATGAAATTTTGATATTTTTCACAAACAAGGATTGTATGGATAAAAATTTCTTACTAACTTAAAGCACAATTTTGTCACCGAGAAAAAAAATCTCTGAATCCCCATGGATAGGTGAAAGTGTCAAAAAGTTATTCTCACATAAATTGACACATGTCAGATTTCAAAAATAGGGCTGTGTCAGGAAGCTCAAAACAGGCTGGGTCCTTAAGGGGTTAATAACATTCACTCCAGCTGTATGCCACGTTACATATTTCACAGTAATCCTCCTAACTTATATATATTCTCTCGGGACCAGTGATCCATATAATGCAAAGTCACAAATTCCAGTAGGGAAAACACTTCTTCCAGTTAAACACCAATCGAAGTATTAGCATACCACAGCAGCAAATGTTAACCCCTTCCCACTGCAGCCTATTATTTTTTTTGTCACTTTCATTTTTCTCTCCTCGCCTTCTCCGAACCATAACTTATTTATTTTCCATCTGCATAGACATATGAGGGCTTTTATTTTGCGGGACAAGATGTACTTTCTAATGGTGCTATAACAGACAAGGTGGTGTGTCCGCCCATTGCCTGTCGCAACCACTCTTAAGAGTTCTTTTGAATTGCGAGAAGCGGCGCAGTGTTTGAGACATGTGGTGCACCAACGATAATCAGTTGACACGACAACTCTTTTGGAATTGATGAGGCTTTTACTCTCGTCCTTAGCGGCTGTTGTAGCATGTCCCGGCACCCAGCAGCAGCATCCACACATGCAGCTAATGAGGTGTCCTCCTCTTGCCCACCTCACTGCTCTACCTGACCATTCTCAGTGGTTTCCTCCACTATGGCTCAGGTCTCCTGTTGAACCTCTCCATCCCTGGCTTCTGCAACATACACACAATCTCACAAGTGTTTTGCAGGGAAATAAAACATTTTGTATACTTGTGTTCTTTGTGCACATAACAGTAACATTAAACTTTTCAGTGCCTTTCCAGGATAAGGTTTCAGCGTTTAGGAACACAAGAGTCCTTGATCCCTCCCAACATGTCAACATACATAAGAATATTCTCCCTCACCAGGAATTGATGCAGTACACACCAGGACACAGGCTGCTCACAGTCCGATGTACTGACCCTGCTGCACAACTTCTTGGTAGCTCTCCTGCTATTTTTCTGCCAACAGCACGAATTTGTACAGCTCACACGTGCTGCTCCCTGCTCTCCTCACAGCTTCTCTCTAGCACCACCTTCTCTTCCGATACTGTGTGCTGTATCAAGGTGCCTCCCAGGGATGGAGCTACCCCTGTCTTCGCGTCATTGACTACCTGCCCCTACTGACCTATGTTCGGCGGGAAACTCTGTGTGTACTTTCTCTTGGCCTCTCTTCCACTCCGCCATGCCAGTCCGCTATTTTGCTACCACAGTTCCTGGCCTCCCCATATGCTGGCCACTCCGAACTGTCACTCGGGCTGCCTGTGCCCGTTGAATCTTTTCACCATGGTGCTCACCATCCACCAGCCTCTGGCCACACGCTTTTTCAACCCCATTTTGCAGGGCACTCACTGCAGCAATTCAAGGTCTCAAACAACAGTCTTTAGCACTTGAAACTCCGCCGTCCCGTGCACACTTTGCTCCTATCCCACAACACTTTACAGTTTGACAGCACACCTGCGGTTGGGAAAACTCCCTCTTCCACCACGTATGTCTGTCTTTTTGTTCTCTCGTACCATGATCCTGCCTGACTACGCCAATTTGTAACAGACAGGGTGTTATAATGGCGGCACCTCAATTGCATGTGCCTGTTGCCCAACACTTAAAAGTTCTTTTGAATTGCGGAGAGAGGAGCAGTGTTTGAGACGTGTGGTGCACCAGCGATAATCAATTGACACAACAACTATTCTGAGATTGATGAGGCTTTTACTCTCGTCCTTAGCGGCTGTTGCAATACATACAGTGCACTTGCATCCCAGCACCCAGCAACTTCAGCATCCACACACGCAACTAATGAGAGGTCCTCCTCTTGCCCGCCTCACTGTGCTATCTGACTGTTCTCAGTGGCTTCTTCACTATGGCTCAGGCTTCCTGCTGAACCTCTCGCTGCTCCCCGGATCGATGCCTTTCCTCCGGACACTCACTGACTCTAGAGTGGGAACCTCTCCCGGATTTTCTCTGCTTTTAACAAATTGAAACTATATACAAGGACATGGCTTTCTACTCTCTCCGAATGACAGCCAGTAATATCTTCCACCCCTCATAGCTACTGTAACTCTGAGGGGCACACGTCTCTCTCTTCTAAAGATGGGAGTCCTGCCAGGCATAGGATAAAGAGACTCATACTAGGATGGAAATCCCTGAAGATTAAGGTAAAGAATATTCCATCTTTAGAGGTAGTTGGGATTTAGCATGCCTCCAGTCTAACCATTACCCAGGCCTCTAAGCATTCCCTGGTCGCATGGGTTAAGGATATTGCTCCTGCAGAAGTCTTTGTAGTCCTTGTAGTCTTTGTGTGTTCATGAGGTGAGGTCAACCATCCTTACTACAGACTCAGAGGAGCAAGAAATGTATTATTGAAAGAGGCTCTACCAGGTTTATCACCTTTCATGAAGTAAAGAATTGTTTATTATCCGCTGCACCAACACCATGGACACCTTCCACACAACATCTACAGGCAGTGAAGGGGAAGAACATCAGCCCAAGAAAAAGTGTGTCCCGGGGAATCTGAGGAGTAGCATTCCCATCATCTCTCCTCAGCACCTGCAGCGTATCCCCTACCTCGACTGTGTGTGACTCCAGGGGAGTAAGTGAGGTTAGAAGGAAGGACTACCGTGTTATACTGTATGTTTAATCCCCCCAGCCTCTCCTCTGCTTGCCCTAAATCATTACTTAAGGGTTTGCATATTCAGGTTCCCTAAGGGCAATGAAGATAAGAGTAAGAAAAAGCAAAACAATAACAATAATTTAAAAAAAAAATTAAAAAATGCAAAACAAAAAAAAAAATGAAAATAGCTAGACCTTAAGGGGTTAAATGTTTAAGTTAATATGTTAAACATCAGCAATTTTTTGCTAATGTTAGGTCCTTAATAGTTGCAACCACAACACCACAAGCCTAAAAAATTACAAAGAATTGACATGAAGCTTCCACCATGTTCTACCACAGACTAGATATGTAGGTCAGTGATTGTGCAGCGGCACGTATGATGAGGTACAGCATTTTCAGCAGTTTTTTCCTTTAGAAATGTAAAGACGGAGTGTTCAGAGGAACTAAGTAGATAATAAACTTTTATAGTTTTAAAGAACATTTTAAAATTGATCCTTTGAATAATAAAAAGGTGTTATTGCAATAAAAGATTTCTTCTTATTAATATCCATTAAATTGGTTAAATCATTTTTAGACACAGGACAGTTATATCTGCCTCTGTGAAACTAGTGTGCAAGAATAGCTGCCATAAAACCATAGGGTTTGTCACCAATCTATTCTGGACTCCTGAATAATAATTGTGCTTAGTTCTGCAATGCAGATAATGAATCACTGCTGAACTAGTCTGACTTTCCATTAAGGAGTATGTGATAGCTTGGTGGGAAAACCTACTGGAGCTGTGATGGCTGCAGCTACCTGTTCTCACTTCTAGAAAACAAAACTGATTCATCTAAAAACAGCTAAATGCAGTGTTGGATTGGGGTGAAGTTGATCCTTGGGGCCCACCAATAGAGTTGTTGTTTGAGGTCCCACCTGTGTAGTTGATTTTTGGTGCCCATTCTACAGCTACTGTACATGGCTGCCTGCACATACCATTTGCTTTTCTCCCTAGGGCACACTGGGCATTTTCCCTGCTCCCCTGTGGGCCAGCCCAGCCTGGCTAAATGGAGAGAACATAACAAGCCAAATTGTCTTTCGGATGAATTCTCAATTTTATATGAGACTGTCTTTATAAATTATTAATATAAATAAAAAAACAGCAGTGTAGTTGATTAGAAGCTGTGTGATAAAGCTTTGAAAAACTGAGAGCTTTATTCCTTTTTTTGTAACATTAAATGACTTAAAGACAAAAAGATTTTGCAAACTCCGCATCATTTAATACAATGAATATTGAGCCAAGTACACAATATCTTGAACAAATGACATCAAAGTAGTTCCAAAACTATGATCAAACATTGTGCTGCCTATTAAAACACGTTATAAGCTTAGTAGAAGTACTCCCTAGGGACATGGTATGTACCCCTAGGACATGCGTAAAATAGGTAGAAAACCTAGGACTTAAAATAACCTTTACCTAAAATATTTGTGTGTTCAAAAAATAGTCACTTCCTCAAAATCCAGGGCAGTCCATGATGGTCACTGACACAGATGCCAAACAGGTCAATAATGCTTTGTGGTGCAGTTACATACAAAACCACACATCTTTGTTATATGCCTTTTTAGAAATGCACCTGCTAATGTAATTGTGTTATATTATAATATTATATATATATATATATATAATATATATATATATATATATATATATATATATATATATATATATATATATATATATATATTATATACATACAGTTGAAACCAAAAGTTTACATACACTATATAAAAAGACACATATACATGTTTTTCTCACTGTCTGACATGAAATCAGAATAAGCCTTACCCTTTTTGGTCAATTAGGAACCAACATTATTTATATTTACCAAATGCCAAGAATAATGAGAGGGAGAGAATTTTTAAGGCATTTTTATTACTTTTGCAAAGTCAAAAGTTTACATACACTAGGATTACTATGCCTTTAAACAATTTGGGACAGGCCATATGATGATTTCACATCTTTGGAAGCTTTTGATACATTTATTGGCAACATATGAGCTAGAGACACATTTGTGGATGTATTTTTTTATGCACACCAGAAACACACTGCTTCTGTGTGTAACATCATGGGAAAGTCTAAAGAAATCAGCCAAGATAGCTGGACGATAATTGTGGTATTGCACAGGTCTGGTTCATCCTGGGCTGCAATTTCCAGATACTTGAAGGTCCTTGTTCATCTGTACAAACAATTATACGCAAGTACAAACAAGATGGGAATTTCCAGCCATCATACCGCTCAGAAAGGAGATGAACGTGCTTTGGTCTGACATGTGCATATCAACCCAAGAACAAAAGCAAAAGACCTTGTGAAGATGCTGGTGGAAGCTGGTAAGATTGTATCATTTTTCCACAGTGAAACAAGTTACTGCATCAAAATGGCTGAAAGGCCAATCTGCCAGGAAGAAGCCATTACTCCAAATGAAACATATAAAGCCAGATTAATGTTTGCTTTAACCTATAATAAATTTGGCACTGGTTAGTCGAGGGTGCAGAGTTTAAGGGATCCACTTGTCTTCAACCTTTACGTTAAAAAAGAGATAATAATAATAATAATCTTTATTTATATAGCTGCAACAAATTCCGCAGCACTTTATAATGTAGGTAAGGTGTATATTGCCTATCACAGAAAAAAATACCCCAATATAAAACTTCTGAAAACTTTATTAATCCTATTAAAATCTCAATCTAGCAAAAACAATCCCTTAATTTAAATATTAAATACAACAATACTGCATATCATACAAAAGATACAAAGAGGAAGAGTATACTTAGCTTCCAGGGTGGACGCTTCACAAATCTTGTGTTAATGTATTCCTAGAGATATCCCGTATTCCACCTTTGTCCCAAAAGGCCCCGCGATATAGTAAGTACACTCACTCTACAATAAACCCTATTAGGCCCTATGATTACCTTAGTGGAGTCATCGCCCAGATAAGGGTGGCCCAAAATATCCTTTAAAACCCTAGGTTAAACCTATTAATTTCTACCAAGAGGCCAATGGGTATACCCAAAGGGAGAGATAAAACAATTTTTATAATCTCCCCAAACTCCGACGCGTTTCCCTATTTCAGGTTCACCAGGGGAGCAGAACTCACAACTGGATACGCATGATAGACGCCAAGATGCAGGAGCGTCCCCACAATCATTAGGGACCTCCTTAAATACCTCCTACATTAATACAACAAGCCAGTAAAGAAACATCCATTTAATTAGCTAATCCATTAACCCTCAAGTCTGATCCATAATAGTGTATATACAGTTAATGTGGCATGATAACATACATATCGCACTCATCTCTTGTCTCGTGCAGTTACACCATTCGGCTCGAATTGATCACCCCCCGGGAGCGCGGCTTCAGGATAGCGTCCGGAACTAGTCACGCCCTGCGCGCAACATACTCAAATGTCGGGCTAAACACCGCGCCGGCTTCACAAGGAGTGACATAACTGCGCTGCCCCCGCTTGAATACCCCGCTGTGCAACCACAGAACAATTTACGGCATACACGCACTGGGCTATACATATATTATAGAATCAAGGACCTATTCAAGGCCCGGTTTAAACATGGCTGGGTTATACATATACAAAACTTAATAGAGATCAAGTCACGTATGATATACAATCTATCTAACTGTGATACCAATAGATACAACACTATGAATAAATGTGATTCATCAAGTACAATGTAGTTTAACATAATGCACTTAACATTCTGCACCACATTGCTACCCTTCGATATAAGGCAGCTAAACATATTATCACATATAACAAAATCAATATAGAATGGAAAATTCATTCAGACAGGAGGTATACCAGCTTGTTGATTAAAAACAATTTAAAGGGAACAAAATACTACTCCTACATTCTTGATAACCAGATATCCAAACAAGTAGTATATGCCTGTTTCAGGCATGATATCTCCATTATGCCAAAAAGACAAGAAAAATTCTCAAATGTACCCTAGTCCAGTATAAAACAGTATCTAATCAAAGAAAGCATCCAAACTGTAACGATTCATTAAGACCACCAGGGTTCACTGATCCAAGGCGGTAGATCCACTGGGCCTCTTTCCTTAAGATCATAATGTCCAGATTTCCCTTTCTGGGTGACGGATGCACCACCTCTATAATAAGAAATCTAAGAAAATCCAGGGTCACCCCCATTGTGTTTCCCACACATGGGGGCAATCGCAGTTGTCTTTTCCTTTATGCGCACCCTCACCCAGATGTTCTCCTTCTTCACGTATTTGGCGAGTGGTCTTGCCTACATGTAGAGTTCTACTTACCCGACACAGAGGTAAACCAATCTTCAGATTACAATTAAAAATTAGAAA